>CAIGRL010059289.1:0-12548 GCA_903798325.1 Fraxinus xanthoxyloides | reverse complement strand
AAATGTACACGACTCCTCTTTGGATGACTATAGTGAGGAAGGATGTCGTCGAAGTTGAACATGAAGATTCGAATGAAGGGGATCACAATGCTAATGATTTTCGGGACACGGTGGAGATAGCTCGTGATGATGATATGGTTATTTTCGAGTCAGTTGTTCCTCATCGTGATCTCAGTGTTATACACAGAATTCCGTCGGTAGCTCGCGACAACGAGAACGATAATGAATTTACAAATAAGAATTTGCTAATTCGTTAAAAAAGAATATTTTGTTTGAGTAATTATCGATTTCAAATTTTTTATTTAATTATATATATAAAAATTCAAACAAAGGGAAATTATTCAAATTAAATAAAAAATTAATTAAATTTGAAAAGAATTAAAGATTTTTTTACAATGAATATTTAATTAAAAATTTTAAATTAAAAACTAAAAGAAAAAAAAAAGAATTTTGCTAATTCGTTAAAAAGGAATATTTCATTTTAGTAATTATCAATTTTAAAATTCTTTATTTAATTATATATATATATATATAATTCAAACAAAAGGAAATTATAAAAATTAAATAAAGAATATAAATATTATTTAATTAAATTTTAAAAAAATAAAGACTTGTTTACAATGAATAATTAATTAAAGAATTTTAAATTAAAAAATTAAAAGGGCAAAAAGAATTTGCTAATTTGCTAAAAAGGAATATTTCATTGTAGTAATTATCAATTTAAGTATATTTCAAACAAAAGGAAATTATTAAAACTAAATAAGGAATATTTAATTAAATTAAATTAGAAAATAATTAAAGACTTGTTTACGATGAATATTTAATTAAAGAATTTTAAATTAAAAAATTAAAAGGGGAAAAAGAATTTGCTAATTCGTTAAAAAAGAATATTTCATTTTAGTAATTATCAATTTCAGATTTTTTATTTAATTAAATAATTATAAAAGGAATTTATTAAAATTAAATAAATAATATAAATATTATTTAATTAAATTTACCAAAAAATTAACTATAAAAAGTAAATATTATTTATTATTGAAAAATTAAATTATTAAAAAAAGTTAATAACAGTCGGTCGGCTGTTAAACAGACACCCGACTATTTCAGTCGGTTGTTTAATAGTGAAGGGCGTTTTTGACTTTTTATTTGTAAATATTATGTTTTAACTTTTTCTTTTTTTGTATTAATGAGTTAAAGCTGGAAATATGCTCACCATTTCCCACGGTTTCCGCCAAAACTTCCATCCGCACCCGGTACTGTATCTGTGATCATTGATCGGAATCACCAAAGACAAAAACTAAAACGGTGATTGACAGTGGCTCACTTCGAATCACATACGACCAATAATTGCAATCGTTTATCGATTTCAGGTCGTATATCAACGAAGACAAGCGCTATTACTAATCTTGTCGGAATCGAATATATCCGAATGCCATGGGTTTCAAACATGGTTATTGATCTGGTTATTATCATGCTCAAGCATTATTACTCGAGCTTCGCGATGTTGGGTGCTCGAGCATTTACACCACAATGCTCGAGCATGTGCACCATTACTTTTGGATGGTTTGATGACAATAGTCATCGGGATATGTGTTGTCCTCGGGTATTATCCTTCATCACACTTAAAGGTTATAACCTTTCTCCTCGGGTAGGCGATGGGTGCTCGAGCGTATGCACCATTACTTTTGGATGGTTTGATGAAAATTGTCCTCGAGATATGTGTTGTCCTCGGGTATTATCCTTCATCACACTCAAAGACTATAACCAATTTAACCAAGGACTCTAGCCATATCCAACTACCTCAATCCAAGAATCCTAGGTCCGGAAAGAATTTTCCTTGAGAAACACTACAAGGCAGGGTTAGACTTCTGATTGCAATCCAACACTTATCCCGATAATAATTCCTAAAAATAATGATGACTGGTCCTGCTAGGAGTGTACTACTACCTAGCTTTATAAATATAGGACATGAGATCATTATTCAGGTACGTTTTTCACATATATTTTCAGCATATATCTTCTTTCAAATTTCTCTCTATGACTTAAGTATCGGATGAGTGACGATGACACACCTCGACGCCTTTGTTTCAAATACCGAAAGATTACGTTCATGCTCATTCTTAGTCGTCAAGCTCGGAACTCAACATGTACAAATCTTGGTAGCATCAGTTATGTTGGAGGAGCCCCGTAATGACGCTCGCAAGATTGAATTCAGAATTCGAGATGGTGTGGAGGTAAAATGCTTCTCTATATGAGTTTAACAGTGGTATGCAGCGACGATCCCAGCACCCGGAGAGGGGGCGCGACCACCTGCGCTGGATCCGCCGGAGCTTTCATTTCTGTCGGGCGCTGCAGCTGCTGACTAGAGAAAAGAGAAAACATAGAAGAACTTGAGGAAGAAGATAGGGTCACAGGTGGGCTTTTTTTGGCCCATTTGTTTTGGGCTGAGATAGTTGGGGTCTTTTTTTACATGATTCATGATTAGTTGTTGAAAAAGAGGGTTTTAGATTTAAAGCACTTGAATCCTTACCAAAGACTGATCTTGAGACCACTGCCTTTTCCTCTTTGGTTGCCACCACTAAGGTAATTTCTTTGAATTGCAGATTGAGTTTTATCCCCCTTTGGATCGTTAATTTATATGGTAATTGCAAATGTTATAGTAGCATCAATCATGGGCACCGCGGGCATCATTTGAGGAGAAACCACAAACAGCTAATGATGCCTAGAGGAAATTGCACTTAGATCCGTTGCTTTTGATTCTTGTGAGGGAGCAGGAAGCTCTTGCTCGTGTGAAGAATAACCCCGTCCAGATGGCCATGATTCTAAAATCTGTAAGTTCCATATTGCACGTTATTCATGTGATTTAGAAAGAATGGTAAGATGTGCTTTTGATTCGTCAGAGAGAGCAGGAAGCTCTTACGATTAAGTGTGTTTACTTGAATAACAGGATAATTGTATTGTCTTGAATAAGAGGATAATTGCACTGTCTTAATTATGGTTGGCTTAGCAAATAAGTTATTATTGTTGGCTTTTAGTGAACGGGAAATTCACACTGTTCAGGTATTCAAAACTAGCTTAGTAGACATTGTTTCATTAGTTCCATATTGCACGTTATTCATGTGATTTAGAAAAAAATGATAAGATGTGCTTTTGATTCGTCAGAGAGCAGGAAGCTCTTACGGTTAAGTGCGTTTACTTGAATAATTTTTAATATTATTTAGTTAAATATTAATAAACGATCTCGCCATTACTATCCTTGATTGTTGACGATCAATGGTCAACGTCCGCCCGGGCTGAACATTTGTGCTCGGTCCGTCCCTAGTCGTATGATAAGTGCATGTTTGGTACTCGATATTTGATAGATTGTACACTATATTAAACATAATTTAGCTTCTTTTTTACTTTTTACAACAGTCAATTAGTGTCCAATTCTCACTATCAAATATTTCATATAATATCATTTATGCTGCATTTGGATTCGGGGTGTTGATCTATGTGTCACACATGTGAATTGTGGAATTTTGAACTCTAGGATTCATTCGAAAGGTGGCTTATCTTGGCATACATATAAAGATAAAGGGATCTACTGTTCATAAACTTAGAAAACTAATATTACAATAAGCAAGTTTTTGTATATAACTTGGAAGGAATGAACAAATTCAACTGAAATTTTTTAGAACAAACGCATATTGTTATTTTTTCCTAATAAGCTGTAGTTGTAGCTTTAACACGAGTGTCAAGTATAGGTTTGTAACTAAAACGTTTGAGTCAATTAGGTTTTGCCTATTAAGGATTTTGTCTATGATACATAAACTCAACACAATTTGCAGGGTACCCTTTAGTACCATTTGTCCTCTATTTTAATTGAGTATACTTTTGTTTTTTATAATTGGTTTGGATTCAGGTTATGCTGATAGTAGTTCATCAATTGTTGGGTCCTTCAGATCATGGAAGTCCATGGAAATGGAAATTGAATTACTACTTGAAAAGCTTCTGGATATAAATAATGCAGTGAGTAGATGTGCTGCTGTGTCTGCTGTGCTTACTACCTCAGTTACTCAAAAGCTTGCAAGACATGGGGACATATTGCACAAGTTTACCCAGGTTATCATGTCATCATTTGGCTAATTTATTCTAATTCTGACATGTCACTCATTCACCTAGAAAGTTGGAGAAGGATAAAAATAGAAAAAATGATGCCAGTTTAGTTCAATTCTGTTACTTTCTCTAAAAAGAACAGTGCTGAATGGTACAATAACTAGGCATTTGTTTGGCACAGCTTATTTGAAAATCATTTTTCTTTAAACTCATTTTTAACCACAAATGTTCCCAATAAAATAATTTTGCACGTTCGTAAATTTTTCATACTTTTTGACCCCACATTCTTCCTAAAAAAAAAAAAAAAATCACCTCAAATTCTCTCTCCCAAACAAACACTAAGTAACGCGGTTTATATGGTTCATGTCATTATAAATGGTGATTGATTTATCCTTGGAACTTCCTAAGATTAGATATTATTTGTAAACTTTATGTTGCAAACATCAATTTGGAGAGAGAAGGAAAAAAATATAAAAAATAGTTGCAAGTTATTACGCGCTAGAATGCTCTATTATGACCAAACATTTATTTTTGCAAGTGCTTATCTGAAGGAAGGAATAGTGAGACATATATTCGGCGTAAAGGGCCAATGCCTGCTAGTTCTCTTTTCTCGTCTGCTTCCTCTCATTTTGTCTCATTGTGAATTCTCAATTTTGACTATATTCAACTTGTAATTTTTTTTTCTCATCTCTTTTAAAAAAATAAAAATAAAATCTTCTGGTATATTAATTTTAATATCCATGGATTTTGAACCTTTTGTGCCTATCTTTAGAGTACGTTTTCTATGGCTTGCAGCCAATACTTCATGGACTTATTGTTTTATAGGTTTTGTCATTATCATAATATTGATCTATTATCCTTGTGGGATTGACTTCAGATACTTCTATTGGAATTTAGACTTATAAAAGGAAACTAATATTCAGTGAGGGATCATGCAGAGCTTCTTAGTTCTGTAAGAGATGACATCAGCAACTACAAGGTAAGATTTAAAAGAATTTTATTTCAAAAGTATTAGCACAAACAAACTGTTGCCGATGTCTCTGATAGCTATTGTTATGCCTCTTCCAACGAAGTCGTAGGCATGGCTAAGTGAACTACACAGCAAGTGAATCTAGACCTGCACTCCACATCATTTTGCCCATATAGAAATTTAGCCCAACCCCTATTAGCTGAACCCCCATGAAGAGCTGCTCCCCAATGGATGACACGAAATAGGTAGATGCGTATTAGAGAAGATCTTCATACTAGATCTTGTATCAAGTGGGTGATGTGACAATCCATTTGACATATAGTTCTACTCAATCAAACAAGTCAAGTCTAAACTTACATGTCAAATTTATGACTGTCAAGTCGTCACAGCATTAATAACAAAATGACCTATGAATGATTGATTGACGGCTATAACAAGAGGTCTCAACTAACGACTCTTAATCATCATCTTCTACTATAAAAGCGACACTTAGTATCATTTTGAGGTAATGCAAGTTTACATATCTAAAGAAAACCTTGATTCTCTCTACTACACTCAACGGCTGACTCCATTTTTATGTACCAAACAATTATAACAACTTATTAAATATTTTGGATCATTCTCTTCATTGATTCATCTGAAAAATGGTGATTTGAGTCTTAAACGTTTTGTGATCTAAGCTTACATGGATACTTGTTTCTACATATCTGTTGGCCACGTCATCGGACCATTTTTTGGGGACAACAGTATGTATAGGGACGGAGATGGGTCCGCCTGAATTGTTGAAGGCAGCAACACCGGCAGAGACTCAAGAGTGTACTGTGAAGGCAGCCAGGTGAAGGAGATGAAGGTTTGGGCCTTTTTTTTTGAATTAGTGGGCTTTTATTTAGGCTTCTTTTTTTTAAAACATTAGGACTTAGGCCCAATGCCCAAATCCAAATACCCATTCTTTGAGGCTGTGGACTGTGAATCACTCACGAAAGCAATTTCCAAATTCCAAACCTTTATGGATTTCTCTGATCTGTCGCATCTGCGCCGTGGACGGTGGACTAAATATGTGAGTCGGACCGCCGAGTTTTAGTCTGTGAGTGTGAGTCCCGGTCCCTGCCTGCGACTTGTGAGTCTCTATTCTTGTTTATTTTATTTTATTTTTAATTTTTTTAGTTCATGTTGATGGCTTGATGTTTTAGTTCATTTTGATGTTTTAATTTGATTGACGATTTAGTACATGAATTGTGATGATTTATGAAAATTGGGGAATTTGTGAATTCTGTGAATTCATGACTGTGAATTGGGGAATTTATGATTTGTGATAAAGATTCGATTGGTATTGGAAATTGATGATGGTTTAAAATTAAGTTTAATTTTCATACAAATATGGAAATATTTTTTCAACCTGAAATGTAAATCCCACCCTAGTATTTCTAGTAATCCATCTAGTCCCACCATTGCTTTTGTTCGAGCAAACGTGTTCGCCATTGATAACACAAAGAAGACTCGAGTTCAACTCAATGTGAATGATCTTATGTTTGTCCAGGGAAATGTCCCCTTATCGAATCATATGATCTTAACTATTGCAGCCATTGACGGTCGACATCAATGGATGTCTCAGCTTATTAGAATTAAGCATCTTTGGAACTTGTTCATAATCAATTTAAATTATAAACAATATTTGTAGATCTTACAAAATGTAAAAGTAAAAAGTGATTTCACTGTTTATAAACATCGGGCCTTTGATCCAATTACTATTAAACAATTAATGCGGAATTATATATATATATTATGCGCAGTATAATTTGACCTGAAGACATCGACCCTGCTATTAAATATACCGTGGCGAATCTCCACTGTGCGTGTTAGATGGATTTTTTTCACATAAATAATGAAAAGCAGGTAACTTTAAAAAGAGACCAGTAATTAATTATATGCAGATCATAGATTTGGTTGGTAGAGTTTATTGTAATTTAATTAGAAAAAGTTAGCCTAACATTTTGACCGTACTCCTCAAATAATTTTATGGACAACTTTACAACCCCAAGGAGACGCATATTTGAAAGAATAGCTTTATGTAGCATAAATGGTGCTACGAATTGAAGTTAATTAAATGAAAGAACATGAAACTCATTTAATAAGATTTATCTTGTAATATCAATTAGATTGACGTTTTATTACTATTGGTGTTAAATAACATTACGAATGGTATGGGGAATGAAGATGAAATAATAAATCTCCTAAAAATGGAACGCATTTTTGGAGAACAAAGAAAAACTTGTCAAGTTTCCATTCGCAGTTATATTTAATCGAATTTAACTTTTGATAGTCAAAACGCTAAAAATGACCAATGAATTGGAGGAAATGATGAAGGTGGGTCGGTACTATTTTTAACTGGCAGTGCAAATTGACAAATAAATGGCTCTAAATATTAATAAATAGCTATTGAACATCATTTTTTACGGTGTGACATGTGACACCACACTATTGAACAATTTTCTTTTTACCAATCAAATCTTCTCAACTCGAGTGATGTCACAAAGATGATGTATACTGTTAGTGTAGAATTGGCTTTTCCCATATAACTAAATAGTTACTGTATGAGAAGAAATTACAAGTACAAACTCCTGCGGGGACTTTAAATGCATGTAGACTTTATATTATAGGATGGGTTGATCAAATTTACATATAACAAGCTTTTATATTGTGTTGACTCCTCTTGCTATGCCTAGGATTCGATTATTGATTCACACTGATAAAACAGAGTTGTTAATCTTGTACATGATGCGAAATCCCAAGCATCCTTTTATGGATAGGCAACTACGAATCTTACGAAGAGCGCAATTGTGACATGAATCCAGACCTTTATCGTACGGTTAAATAACTCCGCAAGTCCCCGTTTGACTCCTATTTTCTAAAGCTCGTCTTGATACTCATTTTTAACTTTATATTTAACGGGATTGGATCCAAGCTTTTTGTTAACTTTTCAGCTACACATTTTATCAGGTTTTATCAAAATTTATTAAAAGTTTAATTTTTAGCTTAAATCTCATTGAGGAGTTTTTCCCTTGCACAATGATGAACGTTGGTGACATGCTCAAGAGTCAAGACTGAACCATTGTAATCATTTATAATGAATCAAGATTCTTGGCATCGAATATAGATACATATCCTATATCTAATGTTGAACTTAAAATCTCTGTTGGGTGATTTGAATGAGGTCTATTGACATTTGCCGGCATTTCTAGCATATACAAAGGCAGGCAGTGGGGTCCTTACCCAAACTTTTGCCACCTCTAAATATATGTCTGAATTTATTATTTATTTATTTATTACAAACATCAAAGCGTGGTAATTTCTCGCACACAAACACACAGTACCTGGATTCGATGCAATTTCTGTATTTTTTGTCACTTTTTTGGGGTATCTGCAAATCTTGACTGCGCTGCATGGAGCCCTCAGGACATGTTTCTGACCTAACCCTACCGTACACCACCCTAACCCTGCCTCTCTTCGTAGACTCTACACATACATTTACAGATCTAGGTTTAGCTCTACAAATATACTTTCTCCTATACACACACAGATAGATACAGAGGAAAACTTGTATGTATGTACAACTCTACACTATATTCTGAATGAGATGCCAAAAAACATGTTTCAAAAATTCAATCCTTAGGGATGGATAGTGTGTTTGATTGTAGGCATGAAATGAAAATAAATGAAAATTGTCAACCTAAAAAATATTTTACCTTTTCATAAAATTATTTTTAAGAAAATACGGTCACGTGATCAATTTTTGAAAAATATTTTTTCGGGAAAAAATGACAATAAGATATCCTAAAAGTAGGAATGTGAATGGAAAAATGACATTTTTCATAAAAAATAAAGTCAATCAAATACAGCCTAATTGTCATCTTTATCGATTTTAACGGGTCCACACTCTACAAATACAAATTGAACTAAAATTTATGAAGACAATTGATACCATAGCCCAACTTAAAGAAATTAATTTTGGATCTCGACTAAACTTTAATATGGTAGCATTTAATTAATTTTGCCAGATGATATTCCGTGTTTGGAATTTGGAGCAAACTTTTACGATTTAGGCACGGCGGAATCACAATTTTCGTGTGGAAGGGGACGAAAAAAATGTTAGGAAAAGATAGTCTTACCATCTACTTGAAGTGAAAATTAATATAACTTGATCTTGAATGTAGGCTAATTTGCACGGAAATTCTCAAAATGACGGGATTTTCACTTCGGGTGAATAAAGATGCAAACTATAAGCAATATATAAAGATTTGAGTTACATTTCTTATTAAAATTGAATTCAAAATCATATTAGTTTCATATCCTATATATTTTTTTTATCAGAAATAACGTTTTTGCATGTTGTATTTCAATGCAATTAATCTTCACGCACGGATTTATTATAGAGAATAGGAGATCTCTATACCAACTTCACCCAAGGAAACAAGAGAGTGGAAAGTAGGGTTGCTTTTACAACACAATGAAGGCTATACATACACTATAATTTTTGTATCTATAGCCTCTTACATGTACTATGTTGGATTACGTGAATGCAAGAACTGTCGTGAACGGCATGGATTTACAAAACAATATGTATTGTCAACGACACAAGCTGACAATTGCTTATACCCAACAAAATTATCATCTCAACATATTGTTTTGATCATTTGATTTTGTAATGTTAGTAGACAGCTGAAATATTGATTCGATTTGTTGATTAGAGGACCACTTTTGGTCCCTGGAAATGTGACTTGAGGTGACCTTAATTTTTCTACGTAAAACCATTCACTTATATTAAATAATTTCTAAAAAAATTTCTAATCAACAAATGATTATTCGAAATAAGATAAGAGTATACAGAAATTTAACGTGTTAATCCAAATTCGTCATTGTAAATAGTAAAAAGGTTAATGCAATCAATTATTTACGATCTCGAGTTATATTAATTTTTTCTGTCTCTCCATTTTCTTAGATGATGAATTAAGGAGGACGGTCGATTTTATCAGCTTGAAGTTATCAAATAAAAAAATGAACGCAAGATGGCAATTGGTCAAGAATAAAATAATATATTTGTATTTAATTCTCATTTTCTTTTGCTTCAAAAACAAAATAAATAGACCAAGAATAAAATTTATGAATTTTGTATAATGTTATCTCTAGTCATATTCATGTAAGGGTCCCGGAACTCGCAGGTCCATACTGTCTGCATGTAAATGCCGTACCCCCGCGTTATGTCAAACGACTAAAGGGAAAAAAAAATTATAATAATAATAAATCTATTTCTTATCTAAGAAAAGACAAAATTAAAATTTGAAATGCTTGAATTCAACTGTTAATTATCATCTAATTGAAACGTATCCTCTATTGTAAGAAAAGAAGGAAGAAGAAGTATTGCAGCCAAGATAGAAAAATTAATCCGTTGTGTATATTATTATTGGATTGAATTAATTCCGTACAAAGAAATGATGTACATATATACATGTTCTCTATCAGCTTAACATAAAAGGAAAATTGTACAACTCAGCATACCAACCAAAACAAAAGGAATCGAAAGTTTTTAGTATTCCTAGCTGTTAGGCCAGGATACATGATATTAGATCAAGATCAACAAACATAAAGTTTGTAAAATGAAAATAAAGTGCAGAATAAAAAAGAACACAGTCGATATGTTTCGGTCTAAATCCCGGAGGTTCGATGACCACATCTAACACCTACATCCCCCGTTGAGCATCCAACATTATGGATTATGCTCGGTTCCACTATAAAGTCCAAATATGACAACAAAGTTACAAGAGAGTTCAGAACAATCACAAAAAATGTACAACAACACTTATCTCTCTAAGTACATCAGTTGATCCACTCGAATCACAAAGAATCGACCACTAAAACATCAGAATCAACATAACAGCCTCTCAAATACTTCACACAAAAAGTATAATTTCTTGAAATGATGTACATACGTATACATGTTCTCTATCAGCATAACACAAAAGGAAAGTTGTTCAACTCAGCATAACAAACAAACCAAAAAGAATGAGAAGCTTATAGTATTCCTAGCCAAGCCAATGTCGTGCAACATGTGAATTTGGAACACATATGCCCACATAAGAAATTAATTACTATGAAGGTTCGAAAACCTATTAGCAATCGCTTAAAAGATTAGAGACTTTTTACAAATGAATATAATCTTATCAAAATATTTTTCTTTTCTACCCTTAAAAAACTGTTTGATAAGTAAATTTTTCCATGGAAAAAGTTTTCCACATTTTTCTAGGTACAACCCTTTGATGCAGATTTGCTTGATTTTTGTTTTCCCACTATTAGGTGGGAAAACAATTTCCACCTTTTTTTTTTATTTAGTAATGACAACAAATTCTATTAACCATTGAAAAAAAAAATTTCACTTTTGTTGACAATTTCTATGCAAAACAAAACCAAACGAATAATATTCGGTATGACTATTTTTTTTTTTCAATTTTTATTTTTATTTTTTTATTTTTGGCATTGGAACAAATTTTAGACTTAATAATAGAAAATATTATCACTTTAATGGACAATTTTCATAAAAAAAAGGAAGCCAAACGGTCTCCAAACTTTCAACATTTTTCATGAAAAATTATACCAATCAAACACACTTAATTACAATTTCCTGTAAAACATTTTCTAAGAAATATTTTTTCTGTAAAACATTTTTTTTTCTACCCATTTTTCATCCGTACAATCAAACGGACCCTTAATGTGAAATAATCTTATAAATATGAAATCAATTATGCTCGTTACATTAAATTCTCACGACGCTCAAACCAATGCGCCTTTGTGCGAGTTCAAACTAAGTCGGTTCATGACAAGTGTTTGAACTAAATAAGATAGTTAGAAAATAATTATAGTTTGTCAATATTAGCAATTTTTGGTCGGACAGGTCCCACCACTGGCCAAGAACATTGAAGTGACCAATTGGACCATTGGATATGACCATCCATAGTACACAAAAGAGAAGGAGAAGGCTATTCACAATTGGATGCAGCAAATATTGTATTTATGTTCAACCTTTATGTCACCATACTGGAAGTACAAACTTGCCAAGATGTCGAAACCCATTCTTTAATTTTCATTTTCTCTCTCTTTTTTTGGGTAAACAAGTAAATAAATATACTCACTTCTCCAGTAAAGACAAGTCGAGCTACTAAATATCTTCCGGATCTTACAGCCATCTACACTAAAATCAAATTCAAACTTTAGAGTGTAATCCAATGGACTCACATGTCATGTCTTGCAAAATCTAACAAGTTTTATGACTACATAAATGTGCCAACAATTTTAGAAATAAAGGAAAATGATAGAGAGAAAGAAATAATTTTTAAATTAAATTTGTTTTCCCTTTTTTCTTTTAATTTTTTTCACTAACGGACTTTTCTCTTCCCTAATCAAATTTATTAGCCCCTGTTTGATTCTCATT
>CAIGRL010059264.1:4477-19518 GCA_903798325.1 Fraxinus xanthoxyloides | reverse complement strand
CGGCCGGATACTCACCTCAGTGGCAATGAGGAGATTTGAACTGGTGACCATTGAGAAGTAAACCCAAGACTTGACCAATTGAGCAACTCCTCAGAGTTATGAATTCTAAAAAACTAGAATCAAACAAGGGCTTAACTTTTGGAAATAGTGAAATATATTCTACAATATTATTTATCAAATGTCTTTGGCACTAGTTTGAGTAATAGTATATATTATGTTCTAAAATATCCTACTTTTATCTATTAGGAGTTAATTAAATAATGATAAACAATATCTAAAGTATGGATTTTTTCGAGAGTATCCATAATAAAGCAAGATAAGGATCTCAAATTCAAACACGTTCTTTATTAAACGATTTGAAAACTATTTTCCGAATGACAATAAAGCTGTTTGATTCAACATTAATTTATCATTTCATAGTTTTGGGGGTAAATTAGGTAATGTATAGAAATCAGAGAAAATTTATGGCTTTTGATATATGTGCTGGCTTCTAAACTTGATTAATTATGGTTAATTGAATAGATATCTATATATAATTTAGGGTAAATATGTTAGTTATAGATAAAAAAAATTCTGACTTGGATAAGATGATTTAGAGCAATATTAGAGTTGATTCTGGAATGCACGAGATTCATAAGAAGTATTAATATAGAAATTGGAGGAGGTCCATAATGTTTCACAAGTTTAATTTCATGTTTGAAAAGTTTGGGAACTTAATTGTGAACTTGAAGCAGATCGATTATGGATAATTTGTGGAGGATGAGGATCAAATTGTAGAGATTTGAAGATGAAGGATCCATGGTACGAATAAGAAGGGACTCAAACTGAACCAAAAAAGAAATTTGGGAATCAACGTAAACACGGAAGTAAGTATACAATGGTAAGTGTACTAGAATTGTCACCAGCAACTCAAAAGCATCTATCATGCTATCTCAGCGATATACACCTTGCGATCACACGTTGTTTCAACCAAAAAATTTGCTTTCCTAATTTTGTTCAACTTACAAGATTTGATCTAATTTTTGGAGTTATAAATACATACTTTCAAGTTTCATCTATCATTAAAATGGAAGCTTTTAGGATACACTAGACATATAATTCAAAAGGGGAAACCTAGGAGAAGAAAGACGTATTCTTTACAAGCTTTAATCTTTTAATAGAAAACACATAACCTTAAATCAAATTTATACATCTTTGCTTAGACTTTGAAGAAGGGGATTCAAATATGTTGATCAAGGAGCGTTAAACTCAAGATTTCTAGATTGTCTTATATATTCTTTTCACACTTAGTCGTGTTTGATGGTCATTATTTTGAGAAGAATGAGTTTCGAATAGTGATTTTTTGGAGGTTAAAAAGTAGGAAAAGTTTTAGATGTACATGCATAATATTTTATTATATAAATGTGTGGTTGAAAATGAGTATAAGAATTAAAGAATTCTGAATTAATAGTTAAACAAAATCTTGAATTTTGGATAACGTTGTATCAATTCAATTCGTGTGTTTACAATCATATAATGCTTGGCTAATTATACAGGTTCTAGAAAAACAATAAATTCTATAGTTTGATGTTTTCCTATTAATTTTTACATTTTGACTCTAAGCATTTGCTTGGTTTAAATGATTATTAGGATCTTAATGCATTTCAATTACTTGGTCAATAGTTGAATTGATTTGTGAATTTATTGAAATTTGAGAGAAGGAGTAGGAATTATAACACGTAGTAACAACCACTGTAAAGTCTGTTAGGGAATATAAATATATCGATATGCTTTATATGATTTTATGAATGTTCTTGTGATTTAATGCAATTTTCATATATTTACATTTTTCATAGAGATATGTAGTGTCATTTGTGAGAATATATTTAATTTTACTCAAAGGAGACTATTGAATAAAATAGAAACATTGATCTTCAAGTTTGAATATATGCTATCAAGGATTGAAGATTCAAAGCACAGGATTCAAGATCAAGAACATGAGATTGATTTTTATTTTTTTATCAAACTTCTTGTTTTCTTCTACTTTTAGAGTGATGTGTCTTCAATTATTTTGTGTAATTTAGATAAAAGTAAGATGGGCTACATTATTCCTTGCATTGGATAAAGATGAAACAATTGGTCAACTATTTCAATTCAAAGACTAGTATTATTAGTATATTTATGAGTTTTTATTAATCTTGCATGAATCTTTCGTTATTTTATTGCTTAATCACCAATTAGATAACTAGTTTCTTGTTGTAGTATTGAAATATTTACAATAAATTAGAACAGTGAAAGGAACATACGACCCATAAATGTTAGGAATATCATGTATGTCGTGTGCAATCATCTATATAATCGTGTGCTTAATGCATTACTTTGTATATGAATTCAGAATAAGAATATGAGTAAGTCGTGCTTAGGATATGTTTAATTTACCTTCAAAGAGATAGTTAGATAATAATGGATTATGGATTGTCGTCAACACATAAATCATACTAAATTACAATGGTCAAGAATTGAAAATAGAAAAACAATAGGTGGAATCGAAAGTCCAATACATTCAGCTCATGTATTAATTCAAACCAAAGCATTTACATAATCCATAGTTTCGTCTCAATCTTCATGAATGTATTCAAAATCGTTACGCTACATGATGTATCTTTTACCATTTAAATTCAAATTGAGAAAAGTTTATTTAGAAGTGCAAAGGCAAATCACATTTGTTTTAACCAGTTTTCGTCATGTCGAACCAACCCAAACTGATCTCTCTTTTATTCTCTCTCTCTCTCTTCAAAACACTAACTAATAATTAAAATAGAAAAACTCAAAAAGAAATCTAATTGCTATTTTGGAATGTCACTTGTTAAAGTATAAATGCATTTTGTGTGTGTGTGTGTGTGTGTGTGTGTGTGTGCGTGCGCGAGAGAGAGAGAGAGAGAGAGAGAGAGTTCTACAAATCACTTATACACCCCCCAATCGCAATAGCTCCTGCAACCTTGCCACCCCACCTCCTTCATGCACTCACCTCTCTTGCAGAGGCTTGCAAGGAGGGGGTGGGGTTGGGAAATGGTGGAGTTGATTTGTAAGGAGTACATAAAGGGGTACTTTTTCAATATTGGGGCGTATAGGATAGCTTTATTAAATTTTGAATCAGGTAGCTTTTTTCATATGGGATGCTTGGTATAAATGGCTTTTATAAAGATATATTACTAATAATGCAGGAATTGAAGAGAATGTAATGCATAGGTAGGGTTGAACGAAATGAACAAATGCTACAAAAATTCTGTGACCTGCTATACTTAATCCTAGTGTTGGGTATTAATATGCAAAATGTCCATGACATGAACATAGCTAAAATGAGGATACAAGGTAGATGTGTGGTCATATTAAAATGGATATAATAAGAAGTGAGAACATACACCAATAAATGGAGGTAGCACCAAGTGAGGATAAGTTAAGGCAATGAAGATTTAAGTGGTTTCTGACATTTTGAATAGGTCCAAATAGGACCTCATTCACAAGAGTGAAATAATTTTAGTAGAAAAAGTCTAAAAAGGGACGGAATGACCAAAACTAGCGATGGACATAATATCCACTTGGCCAACCCAATTCGGATCAGTTTCGTGGGACATTGGTTTGGGTTTTCAGGTTGGCTAGGACCGTCGATTTAAAAAAAAAATGGTTTCGAGGGTAAAATACCAGTGAACCAACAAATCAAATCAACTTGAACGACTCGGGTTGGTTTCTTGAACTATCAATTTTCGGGTTGGAATTTCACCTGAACCGACCCATGCCCACCCCTTATCAAAACTAAAATGGTTTGTTGTAGTTTTTAAAGATGCAAAGTTAGTTTTTTTATTGTTGGATGGTAGATATAGAAAGCATGTTGCTATATAAAATCCAGAAGAAAAAACTTTTAGTTTCAAGTCGGTGAAAAGGTCTTCTTGAAGGTGGCACCTATGAAGGGTGTACTAAGGTTTGGTAAGAAAGGCAAGCTAAGACCGCGTTATATAGGACCTTTTGAAATTCTTGAGAGAGAAGGTCAGTGGCGTATCTGTTAGCTCTACCACCCGAAATTTCTACCGTACATGATGTGTTTCACGTGTCTATGATAAGAAAATATGTGCACGATCCAAGCATGTGGTGAATTATCAAATATTAAATGTTCAGAAAGACTTATTCTACGAAAAAATTCCAATTGCTAATTCAAATAGAAAGGTACAGAAATTAAGGACTAAATAAATTTCATTAGTTAAGGTTCAATGACGACATCATGGGATAGAAGAAGTCACTTGGGAAACAAAAGCAGAAATTAAAGTCAATTATCAGACACTGTTTGTTTAATTTAAGGTAATTTTGAGGCAAATTTTTTTTTTTTTTAATGTGAGGCTTGTAAAGTCCTGAATTTTATATTCTTAAGTTGGTAGATGTAGCAAATTTAAGACACGAGCTATTGAAGCTCGGCTCATTTAAAGTTATGAAAGTACAAGCCATAAGTTATTTAGAAGCCCGATAATTTAAGACATTAAGTATAAATAAATTTGATTACAAAGATTTAATGAATAATTGCGTTGTCACAATAGTCATCTGCATGGTATTTCATTTAGGCAACCCAGGTTTGAAACACCATGCAGATGTTTTTATAAAATTATTTTTGAATTAAAAAAAAACATTAAATCTTTGTAATCAAATTCGCTTAAGTTGGTTGATGTAACCCATTTAAGAAATGAGCTATAGAAGCTCGATCTATTTAAGGTTATGAAAGTACAAGCCATAAGTTATTTAAAAGCCCAATAATTTAAGACATTAAGTTTAAGTAAATTTGATTATAAAGATTTAATGAATAATTGGGTTGTCATTAAGTTGGTGAATTTAGAAGCTCCTAGTCTAAAATTAACTTATTCACTCTCAATGTCGCCCTTTTTGCACATGCTTGCTATTCCCATAGAATGGTTGGCTATTTATAGAAATTTAAGAGACTGTACCCAAATTCAACAAAAAGACTACTCCATGACTCAAACGTATTTCACTTAGGTTAAATGAAGCAAGCTTATTGCAGCTCATGGCTCAATTAAACCCAGAATTTATATAATTAGAGAATCCAGAAAACGGGAAAAAAAATCCAGATTTATAAAATTTCCAAAAGGCTAACACACATTTCGTGCCAATAGAACCTTCCTTGTTTCGTAGGTGTACCAAAGGCATTAAGTAAACAGAAAGACTATTAAACTTTCCCATTCATCTTACCCAACGGAATTGAATAGAATCTCATAACAATGCAGGCAAGTACATAAATTTCTTCCATTATCAGAATGGTCTGTATGCAGTAAATAAATACAAACACAGCCCAAAATAAGCGGCAACATCACAAGTAAATACATTTGTCATATCGCCGAAAACCTTAAAACGTAATATATACTACATTTTTACAAATTAAATAAGCAATTCTCTCTGTTCATTATTGACATCAAGAAAATAAAACTGAAATCCATCAATTTATTGAAACTTTCAGTCCTTCCCCCTTTTCCTGCAGCCAATTCCTAAGGGAAATTGATATGCCCATCCCAATCACAAATTCCCTCAATCTACCTGTTAGCAATAAAGGTTTTGATTAACAAGCACGAGAATTGGAGATCCCCACGTTCATTAGGTTACATCACCTGCTACGCTATAATCACACACAAATTATGCATGCAGGACTGGCAAAAAATATGAATACAACCAACGGCACAGAAATAAGTAAGAAGCATATTTCTTAATGCAACAAACTGCGATGACACATGTCAAAATAAGTGACGTTAATTAAGGATATAAGCAATACCTCTGGACTCCATACAGCACATTGCTGATGAACCCATATTCCAGCTATACCAAAGCGATCATTTATAGGGCCCAAGAGCCGTCCAAGCCATCCAGATTCATCGCCAAATCCATCCCATATATCATATTTAGGTTCCTCAGAAGCAGAAGACCCACTATATATCTCATTATCACTGCTAGCCCCATCATGTACTAATATTTTGGGTGGTTTACCGTCAGTACCACCCCCACACAAACCACAGCGTCTTCCCGGTTTTATTCCTGGTTTGCTGAGCACAACATCTGAAACATACTTTGGCCCATTTAATTTGTTACAGGTCTCATCTTCCAAAGGTTCATCACAGTGCTCTTCCTCATTTGCATTGTCTTGTGTATCACAATCAACTGCAACAGCATTGTTTTTGTCTTCTGCAAGAGCACAACCTTGTTTATCCACACCCATATCTTGTTCCATGGTTTCCACATTGCTACTGCCCTGGCAGTCTCCCAGTTGTAGTTCTGTTTGAATTTCGATGTCCCTTTTCTCACCCATCTGTGAAGTAAGATTTTCAGATTCGTCTCCATCCTCATTTCTGTGTTCCAAATCAAATTTTACATGCAATCCATCCCGCTCATCTGTCACTTCCAATAGTTCCTCCTCCTCTGTGTCATCCTCCATGTCATTTCCCAAATCAATTTCCAGATTCTCATTTGCTAAAACATTTGAAGCTATGATTTTTCCAGGTCTCGTCACCTTAACAACAGTCGACTTCCCACCCACAATATCCTCTTTCTTTCCATCAAGCGGAGGCATAGCTCCTTCCTTGGACTCATCAAAATCATCAAAAAGCTTCCGCTTACCTCTTGGCGCAGTCTCCTGCCTCTCCCTCCCTCCTTGATTTGCACTCTTGTCCCTAGATCTCAACCTCAACTGCCAACCATTGTTCTCTCCCTCCAAATTCCTCGAGGTTGAGCGCAAGGACTCACACCTCTCCTCTTCTTCTCTATTCACCGGTTCAGTACTATTGAGCAGACTTCCTTTATCAACCCTCTGCCGCTTTCTGGGTGGCTTAGGTGACGAATCAAGAAATACAGGAGCTCTACGAGCCCTAATGCTCCTTCGGAGCTCAAGTCCATTCCCTCCATTATTAAACTCACTAGATTCAACCTCTTCAACCCCTTTAAGATGACTCCTATTGTAAGCTTTCTCACAAATTGCGTCTAATCTTTTGTGCTTTTTCTTACCCCTATAATTTTTCCCCAAATTCTGATTCTTCCGAGTCTTCGTAGCCAACACTGACCGCGATAATCGCATGTCAAACCCACCAAAAGGTATAAATATACAAATATGTCTATATTTATATATCTCTCTGAATCAGCCTCTATCCGTCTTAAAAATATCAATACCTAATGTCCATATAAATAAATTTAAGGAAATGGGTTAATTATCCGTTCAATTGGGTGTCTGAAAATGAAAAAAATAATAATAATAATAACAATGATGATGATAATAATAATAATAATAAACAGCGAGAATGAGGACTGACCTTTGATCAATTGATCACTATGCCGACGAAAGAGAAAAATAAACCCTAGAAATCATCAGATTTCTTTTCAACCTGAAGCAAGTTTCGACCTATTTACTTCGATTCTCGAGTTTAGATTTTGGATTCAAATCAAATAATTAACTCTCTCTCCCCCTCCCTCCCTCTTTAAGGGCATACTCTTTATGTGCTCTCTCTCAGGAAAAAAACTATTTCTCTACAACTGGGCGGAGGATATAATGAGGCTATATAGAAATTTTTTTAGGGTTTGGCTACGCGAATATTAAGTGCGTGGACAAAACGTGCTATGCCATGCAAAAGAGTTTTTTCCACGGCTTTAAATCACAGACGTGGCGGCTGCTGAGTTAATTAATTTGGAAGTTAGTTGTACGTGCCTTTGAATGAGAGTAGGGTAGTGGAAAGTTAATTTTTCCCACCAAACGTTACCGCCAAACAAGTATTTTGGTTTTGGAACGCTAGGGTTCCCGAGAAAAGTCAAAAAGCAATAGGCAGATAAATTTGGCTCCGACAATTTCTTTTTATATATATATATATATATTCATGTGTCCATCTTTGACGATTAATTATGAAATATAAGTTTTGGTCCCTCAAGACGCAGATCAGATAAATCGCGGAATGTTGCCCAAACTAGCCATGGCCCCATTGATGGCAAAAGTGCCGAGCGAATCAACACATGTTGTACCTTGCCTTCCAGGAGAACTTCTGCCTTCAAGAATAAATCATGCCTTCTAGGAGAGAATATGTCTTCCAAGAGCCCACGAATCGAATCCACGACCTCTGAACTGCAAGCAACTACGAGCCTTGTCATTTGCCAATTGAAATGTGCCCCGAGAGCAGTTCCTACAAATTTTAATCTAAGGTATGGTTGAACTACATTACTTTGAAAAAAATATATCCTGAAATAGTAGATTGATAAAAAATATGTGGTTAAAAAAGAAAAAAAATTATTGATTAATAAAAAATATTATTTTATTGAAAAATGTGCGATTAAAAATGAGTAGAAATATACCAAACCTGAGATAAATTAAAGTGAATAATTAATTTCGATCACATATTTTAAGAGTTTCACAATTTTTCAATTACATTTCATCAACTTCAATTAAAAAAGTGATTTTTTACTTAAAAAGGTGAAATTGCCCAAGAAGAAAATGATATCCAAAAGGAGGTTAACACTAAACTTGTAAATTTAAACTTTAGCTCTTGAGCCACATTAAAATTTTCATTTTCATTTTTCTACTCATTTTCAGTCACACATTTTTTAATAAAATAATATTTTTATCACATCAATAACTTTTTCTTCTTTTTCAACAACGCATTCTCTATCAGTCTACTATTCCAAATACATTATTTCAAAATAATATGGTTCAAACACACCCTTAGTCGCTCGACTTATTTTAACAAAAAATTTCCAACTTGTCTCAAGAGAGCAGTTGAGACGCTATATCATCCATTTTCAATTGCTTAAATCCTTTACGAGAAAACTACATCCTTATCAACCAATCAATAATCTTAGGAGCTAGACAACACAACTAATCAAACTTTACATTCTAAAGTCTCTTTGCACCGTTCAAAGTTCTTGTTACAACGTACAAATGCTTAGTACATATTAGCTACCATTCTCTGGGCTTTCACCCCCTAATATTGAAGACGAGGGTTAGACAATAAGAGTGCACTCTTCCCAACAGCCAACTACTAGATACGATTTTCGAATAGAAATTTAACATTGTTGGGAGAACCTGGGGTTCTTCTAGCAGTAAGTTGAAAAAGGGCACCATCTGTAAGCATGTGTTGCATCACCCTCGCTATATTTCGTGTATCATCAATTCCAACATGGTGACTTCCTAACAATGGGATCTGAAGTTCCCTCATCATTGAAATCATTCCTGGGGCCTATCATCCGAAAACAAGTGAAGTCTGGTTAATGCTTCAAACAAAAATAAAACATCACCTAGAAACAATTTGAACTCAATGCACCAAACTGGGATTTAACCATGCCACAAAGTTTACATACTTTCTAGGAATTCGCTACAACTTTCCCAAACCAATAAAAGGATCTAACCAACACATGCCGCAAAGAAAGAGTTGATTCTAGGATTGAAATGGAAGAGCTACACTTCGTTAACAGTGCAAAGATTAGACTCAAACAAAATTCCCACTCAAGTCAAAACTAAACAAAGAAACTCAGTTAGACATTCCTTTGTTTCTGAATGAGCAGTACAGAACAGATATATGAGTTTAGAACTCGAAACCGAAAAGCCGTACCATATCACTGTAATAAAAATATTAAAGCTGGAGTTTTAGAAATCCTGGAAATTAGTAGCTCTTGAGTACTCACCCTCCTCTTGTAGAAATTCAGGTAAATGTCCTTCAGATTAATCCATTCCATAAAATATGGCGGAAGTTTCATTCTTGCTACTATGCATTGCTGGGGGACTTTTGTCTTCAAATCCCAATTTCCACTGGTGCATATAGAACAAAATATGTCATTAAAACTTGTCGATGAGTTTAGTGTGTTTCAAACTAAGAAGCATGGACACAATCAATCAGACAAGTGATTTTTTGATGAAGTAGGACATGTACATGCTGGCGACATGTCGGTATAGATTATTTAATATTTTACATTTTATCTATTATATAATACAACACAGAGCATGTAGACACTTGCCCGATGAGTGTCCTAAAGTATCCATCGAGCCTCGGAAATTAAAAATATATATATAACAGGACATGACAAGTGGCTTGTCAGACTCATGCTCAAGAATGTCAGTGCCAACATGATAAGACACGAGGAGCCTAGGTGTGTGTGCGCTTCATAGGCTTCAACTCTTAGTACTAAACGAATATCACTAATGCCACCAGAAGTAACAAAACTTTTCCACCCCATTTGAGTCCAATTATTTCTGGTTATTGAAACTTGCTCTATACCGTTTAAGTCAAATCAAAAAAAATTAAAGCAAGCCTCTAGAGAAAGTTAAAGCAATTTGATTCCGTAAGGGTGAAGGTGCCAGTGATTTCAATTTCATGTAGCAACTCCATACCAAGTTACAAATGCAGCCTCCTTCAAAAGCCCACCCTTCTCCTTTCTCCATAAATGATGCTTAGCCAGCCAAGCTTCAAATTGTTGAATAACGTCATCAAATGCAATAGCTGTATCGTGCCAAACACTGTGCATTAACACAAAAATTAATTCTTAACTCTCAATTCCTCAACTTAACAAACTTAACCTTACAATTCTTTACAGAAGATAAATATTATCCTTAATGCATAGCAACAACAAAAATTATGAGACCTATTAAAGTAGAATCCATATTATGCATGAATTGCTTCAGACTGAATGCAACAAAAGAAACATAATATAATTTTAGAATATGAATTGGCGTCACCATGATGCAAATAAAGTGAAGCGTTCCGAGACGGTTGTGGAGCCAATACTTTATTTATAACCACAAGAAATAGTTATGAATAATGATATTTATCATTATAATAATAAAATATCGGTGTGTGACAGTCTATGTCAAATATTGAGATTTGACAGTTAATTTTTATGAGAGAGAGGGGAAGGAGAGAGAGAAATATGAGGAATAATGGGTTGTCATATCACTAATATTCCATTTTCATAATAAATAGCATTACTCAATAGTTATTCCACCACAAAAAAATGCAGCATTCTTAACATTGTGGCTCAAATTTCTATTGTAACAGAAAACACAAATAGAACAGTGTAAGATGAGGTATGTGATTATTGTTACAAAACAAGAAAATAAAAGGTTGAAAGGCAATAGGACGATTTAGAAGTGTTATTAGGAGGGTTTGCCATGATCCATGGTTTGCCAATATAGCTGATAGCTGATGCCAAATAGGCAAGACAAAGAAGAGAACAGAATAGATGAGAGAAAGAAGAGGAGAAAAAAAGAAAACGTAGAGCTGGTGTGCCCATCCTTTTCAAGATAAAGAAGTTGGATCCTCATTCAATTTTTGAAGCCTTTAGGGGCCCAACAGTTCAGAAACTAGGCACATAGGTCCATACTGGTATCAATAACAGCATAATTCAAGCTGGAAAATTGTTTAATTAATCACAATCTCTTTTAACTTTCCCTATTCTATGTTGTAGGAATCGAATTAACCTTAGAGCTGTAGTAGTTGATTGCCAACTTATGAACAATTATAGGACTGCATATTGGTTTTGCTAAGAACAGTGTCACTTATGTGTATCTCTTCAATAAAAATCCATCAGGTCTTGGAGATAGGGATATAGAGCTGATTGTGTGTCGATGGTGGTGGCTTGCCACTGCATCAGTGTACCATGGTCTTAAGTAAAAACTAACCGATGCAGAGGAGTTGATGTTGCTTGTGAGATTGTAGCAAGCCTGATGGTGACATACATTTAGAATGAGATTCGAAGTTTTGTATCAGGCAAACAATAGGAACATGACTGCAACTTTGTAGCAACAGAGGATCCCACCACATACATGGAAAAGGCTAGTCAGTAAATCCTAAAACAACTTTCAGACACACATCTTTAGTTCTTCACAAAAACAGAAGAGTTTGATAAGCTAGTTTTTCATCTTAGGTATCATTCCAAAAACAATTTTGACACGAGACACATAAGTCCATGCTCTTTATGTCCATATTCTTATTTGTCACTAATTTTTCTATCACTACATCAAAATTATTCATACAAGTTATTCAGTCAACTATACAAAGTCAGATCCCATAACACTGCAAACGAAAAATAAGAAGACAACACTGTTGGGACAGTGATTAAATATACTACATAATTCTTTAAATTGAATTTTAAGCAAACACATATGACTAGGTTTATGCAACCAAAAAATCGAAAACAAGTCAAGAAAATATAGGTTTGAAATAAATTTTATTTAATCGTCAAGCAAGATTGCAGGACAACTTTCTTTACCCATCGATTCCAATTTTCCCATACTTTCCTTTGATATACTCGTTTATTCTTTGCTCATTCATTTTCGTGGGCCTCACAAACCTGTTGAAATTGGAAACAAGAGAAGAAATATCATAATTTACATAAAAGTTAACCATGTAGTTGCAAATGGTTACATGACAAGCATTGTCAGTATTTCACTACATGCTATTTAAGAAATTAATATAACGAAATGAAACTAATACTTCCAATGCCATTCTGTCGACACAAACAAAACAGTGGTGAACGTTCTTTAGTGAATTTAAAGAAATTTTGTCTTTGTTTGTGAATTCTATGTAAAGTTATTGCACCAAAATGCTTCGTGATAATATGAAAGTCAGTGATGATGATTTTGTAACACTACATTTTTTGATTCCTACTCAATTATATTCACCATTTATGATCACAGAGTGTGATTGCGTGAACTAGTACATGCCCCCATTCTTTTGAATATATGGAGACTTATGAGCAGTCTAAAAAATAGTTTCTCTTGGCAGTCAATGAAAGGAATGACCGTGTCAATTATAATGCTTTCGGATATAGAAATGCCCTCATCTAAGGCTATTCAAAAAGTCCGGTAAAAGTTAACAAGCTCAATTATGATGTAACAAAAACAAAGTAAACACTAAAACCAGCACACATTATACATATATAGATGGCTTTAAAACCCAAACCTGTGAAACAAATCAACAACATTCATAGTTTTCGCATCAAACAACAACACCGGAAACTCCAGAATCTCAACTTTGCCCTCCAAATCCAGCACAAGAAAATAATCAAATTTCTGAGCCCGTAAGTTCTTTAGCCCGAAACCATTCCTCTCAAGCTTTAAAGAACAACTGTGGTTAAACCTCTCAACATGCATAGGATCATCCATCTATACCAATTAAAAAAAAAAATCAGCTAACGAGTGATTTGTCAGTCAATTGATCACATAGTCCGAGGAACTAATGAGGGACTTTTCATTACCTTAGTGCACTTACCTTGAGTATGATACAAACACAATGGTTTCCAGTTAAATTTGTTTGTACTAGGAGCTTCGAATTGGAGGGGAGGGGCCATTGATTCTTCTGTATGAAGAGAAGCTGAGTTGTAAATTTTGCAGTTGGGCTGGAGTTGAAGAGGCGGAGAGTATCGAAAAAATGAGAAAAATGGTGGTGGTTTGGGAGAAGAGAGAAGAAAACTCCGTCGTGACAGAGGAGCCCTTGATAATGCCATGTTCGTGTAAGAATTACATTTGGAAGATAGTAATCAGGGTTTTAGCATAGGTATTGCTATTGCCGGTTAGCCCGGTTGATGAGTTGGTTCGTTGTGGTGACGATCATGTTGGGCTTACTCGGCCCATAATATTGGTGGGTCAACTGTCCGATCCGGTCACAAAATTTGAAACACAATCTCTATTAGCCTCAAATTATATTTTAGGGAAAATTTCATAGCTAAAAGATAAGTTTCACCCATTTCAAATTTAAGATATAAGGTTTAAAACTTCAAATTTTTAAGCTTTCAAATTTCAAATCTCATATTTTTTAAAATTTATTTATAAATTAATTAATTAAATATATTAAGGTTACAACTCCACATAATTTGGTCACAAATCAGAAATTTTATAAGTTACAAATTATTTTACGGTCACAATTCAAAAAATTTATACGTCACAATTTGTTTATCGATCAAAAATAAAAATAAAAAAGATTACGGTCAAATTTTGTTCATCAGTCACAAATCAGAAAGTTTGTAAGTCATAAATTATTTTACGGTCACAATTCAAAAAATTTATTAGTCACAATTTGTTCATCGGTCACAAATAAAAAAAATTATAAGTCACAACTTATTCATCTCGATCACAAATCACAAATATGATAAGTCACAATTTAGTAAACTATCAAAAATTGTCAAATTATCCATCACAAATTAACAATTTTTTAGATCACACGTTATTTTTTTGTCACAATTTATATTTTTCATTGATTAAATATTATTTATCAGTCACAAATTAATGAATTTAATTGTCACAAACGATCAAATAATTTGTGACAACCACCAACACTTGTGACAATTACCTCACCACTGCTACCAATAGCATGACAACAAAACCCCATCGCCGGAACCACCATCACCACCTCTCGGCAATAAACCATCATTTAAAAATACCGACATCACCACCACCACCACCACCACTACCCACCCACAACCATCGCACCACCTCCACCACGGTACCACCCACATCCGCCTCACCACCAACAACAACAACAACCTCCACCACCAACATAAACATATCACCAACGTCATCGCCACAACCACCGTCATCACCACTAAAAATCAACAAAATCACTGTCCAAAAATCAATAAAACCACCGTCCAACCAACAACACAATTGCCGCCACAACCACCTCACCACCAACACCACCGCCGTCACTACTAGAATGCCACTGGTTGTGGGCAGTTGCTCTTAGATCAAATCCAAAAATCATAACGCTTGGTGGCTTCCGTCGGCTCTATTCCGTCTGGTCGATTCTCAAAAGTCTTCTTCGTCTTCAACTTCCCTGCCGAATGTTTCTGCTTGACATTGCCTTCCTCCGACTCCAATGGCTACGCCACGATCGAAGGCTCGATGGTAGAAAACTAAAGCAAGTCTACGAACTAGACAACGAATCTCATGGTGGTGGCCCAATAGAGAGATGTTGACCGGCTATTCGATGAGAGAGAGCCTAACATTGACGGTGTTCAGATGGTGGCACAACGGGGAGAGAGAGAGAGAGAGA
>CAIGRL010059261.1:0-10327 GCA_903798325.1 Fraxinus xanthoxyloides | reverse complement strand
AACTAATCACTGAGTTAAAAAATAAATTAACTACTTGCATTTCATCTGACAGAGCTACCGTGCACAATTTTTCTGGAGGCTTTGGCAACAAGAAGACGCTAGTGAAGTTCTGCAGCTATTTTCATGCTATAATTATTTCACTCTCAGCCATTTGTTTTGAAGTAGTTCAAGAATTCAGATCTCAAAAGTCTACAGTCTCTTTCAACCAATCACTTGAAAATTATCAATATGAACAACTTAAAAACAAAAAATAAAAAATGCCGCACAGTCTTCTGCTGTCTCTAGCATACATTCATAGATGACCAACTTTTATACTATCTATAGATAATCATGCATCCAGACATTTGATGTACAAGAAGAAATCAAACATGTATTTCTGGGTTCAGATCTTATTGATACTTGTCGATGGACAAAAGAAATTGAAAAACTGCTGAATGAAGACAGGAAGACAACTGATTACTCACAATTCTGTCACCGCCACAAACATCTGCACATACAGAGAGGAGACAGAAAACAATTGTACCTCTGTCATCCTAAAGTATTTTAAGCCAAGCATAGGTGTCAAATGTATATTTTTAGAACTCTCACTGTCAATTTCAACTGCTACCTCATCCCACTTCCATTCAAATTTTGTAAGAGAGGTCAAGATTAGCTCTCATTCATAGTGGCCAAGTTTCTATTAAAATGCCAAAGCAACAAATGAAGGTAGCAATTAGATGTAAAGAGAATGTCGTTCAGACAGATATGGGACTTCAATAAACCGTAGAAAGGAACTAGTGAAGTTGAAGTGAATTTGACCTGAGGCACCAAACAAACAGTACATTCAAACCTTTTATACACTTCACAAAGGGCTCGTAAATTGTTCAGAGATCAAGAGGTTAGGAACTCTTGATTTGCATGAAACAGAAAGAAGGTAACAATATTAATATCTAGTCATGAAGAAAACGTAGACTCAATTTATGAAACAAAAAAAGAAGAAAAGAATGGGATGGGATGCACACTCAGGTTCAGAGGAGGGGCATCTGGATTTCCCACATATGCAACTCTTGATGCCCAATACTAATAAGAAAATTCTAAACCGCAATAAATCTCCAAGTTAGATCGACGATATAGAAGTTTTCCTGTTCCTTGTTCTTTATAGCATTCAACCATTGGTCAGCCATTTGATACAAGAACAGCCACTCAACTAACTCAAAGAAAATGTACCTTAGCAAGGTCCACACATGCAACTTCACGTGTCTTTCCAGAATAAAGGGTATACATATATTGGCAACCATATAAACATTTTGCACAGTTTAACAAAACCCACAACTGCACACTAGGACGAAAAGTATGAAAAGGAGGACTAAACACAAAATGTACCTGACTAATTTGAGAACTTATTATTTCTACTTGATGATGTAATTTATGTTTGCAGGTCAGATTTTTCATTTTGATATTTATTTCATTTTATTATGGATTTTTAAGATAACATATAGTTTACATGAACATATTTTTGTACTTGTAAATTCTTCTCAAAGAGTCTCAAGCCTTATGTCTTGCCTCACAAAGGTAAAATGCCTTTAAAAAATATGGGGCGTGGGTAGGGGGAGTTTTTCAAAAAGTGATATAAGTCAGCAACCATGAAAACTTTACAGTTCAACTTACAAAAAAGTGACACAACTACAACAATATAACATAAACAGTCGTCCAAAAAAATCGAAAAAGTACAATAAAGGAGAAAATTCGCACAAATACACTTACAAATATACAAGGAAAACATATAACCTTGGACCTTAGATGGCAAATCAAGCTCCAATTATAAATTTACCTTAACTCCAAATTAGAGACATAAGTACACTCAAACCAATCACTAATAGAAGCATTTTCAAGGTAGAATCTGCCTGCTGCTGTTGATTTCCACGATGGGGAAATCCATGAGCATGTCCACCATGAAAGGCATTTGAATACCCAAAGGGAAAACCAGGACCGGCTCCATACATGTTGGCATCAGGAAATCCATGCACTTGTATGTTAAAAAACGAAGGGAATAGACCACCAAGAGCCGCAGATAATGTGAAGTTCCCAAATCTCGAAGTAGCCATAGGTGCAAAACCCCCGAAGGGGCCAAACCCTCCCATAACTCCAAATCCTTGTTGGGCAAAGGCATTAGCATTAGGATCCGGCGAAGGAGCTGTTTCAGGCCTCTGTCCCGCAGGACGATGTGGAATCTCCATCCCAGGAATTGACTTAGACCGAGGGTCAGTTGAGTTCTTACCTCGGCCATATAGAGGGACTAATTTCTCCTCTTCAATAAGAGCCTTACAGACCGGACATTCCTGGGACCGACAGTGAATGTGAAGCCATTTGTAAAGGCAAGGCCAGCAAAAGAGGTGACCGCAGAGTGTGACAATAGGGTCTTGTGCTAAATCAAAGCAAATATTGCACTCAAAATTCCCGGCATCACTGTTGGTATTGTTATTGCTAGAGCTTGTCGATTCCCCTAACCCACTCTCCATTTTTCAACCTCAAAATACTCAAAATCCTACGAAAATGTAAACTGTAAATAAGAAGAAAAAATTACAAAAACCACAGATATCCTAAAAAAGACAACAATTTTATGCAGTTTAAACACTGACTTCAACAAACCCTGTCCACAAATGACATTACTCTGACAAACTGAAATATTAAATCTCAATCGTAAAATCACAGATTCTTGGAACAAGATACTATTTTCTTAAGAAGGCAAATCAATATTGTGTCTAATTCAACACCATAATTCAAAAAAGGGCTTTAAATCTGAGCCCACCTAAAAGAATTAGGGATTCGTAATAAAAAATCGAATTATATAATATCATTAACGGAATTCGGTAGAAACACGGTGGGATTTGGCGTAATCAAGAATATTAAGCATGTCAGAACAAAATTAATTACGCAAAGTAAGAAAAAATTACAGAGAGGGGAAGAGAGAGGATTGACCTTTGGAAGATGAGAGGGTTGGCAATCTATGGATTGAAAGAGAATTAATACCAAAATTGAGGTAGTAGAAAAACAGAAATTGAGATAACCACGAGACTCAATTGGAAATTTCAGCGCAAGTAAGGTAGAAATTCGCACTGGCCAGCTGGCAGATTTTTATTGGATATCTCCGTGTGAAGTTTCGAGATTTGACAAATTGTAAAGTAAAGAGAAATTTATAGTCTCGGTCCCAAGCTTTCGGGAAATAGAATAAAGGTCCCCAAGTATATAAACTTTTAATTTCCATGCAAGATTATATTCACTTGATCAAAACTATCCACCTTTTCAGCATGTCTTGCACATGATATGGTTATTTTTGTTAAATTACTTGATTTCTCGCCAATACACGCAACAAAATAAAAGGGAAAATGAAAGGAAAATCAAATGCGGCAACGTTTATTCCATCCATGTACATCTTAACTTACTCCCTCGCTATGTCAATTGTATCTCTTTGCAACCCCTACCTTGAATTTCAAAACTGTTGAATTCGACATTTGATTGTTGGAAAACAATTGGGATAAAGGAGGAGAACGAAACATAAACACCAACTACCTAATTGAAGAGGTATTATAATGTTGTTCAATAATTAAAGAAACAAAGAGGTTGAAATTCTGAATCATGCGGTCGCATGATCTCTTACAGGGACTAAAAGTCCCTTTTCGAACCACTCTATGACGTCGCATTGAGCAAAAATCCAACCGTTGGGGTTGGTTTTTCCTCCAATTTTTTGACAGTTTGGGTTTAATTTTGGTGGCTTTTCAGCGTGGTTTTGGCACCATTTCGTGATGAATATTGGTAACCTATAAATATGTGGTCTTGTTCATTAAAAGAATGAAATGTTGATAAAAATAAAAAACATAAGATCATTATTATTCCAAAGCAATTGAAGTTATTTTCTTCTTCATATTCAAATGTCCCCTTTGTGTTCTCTTGTTGGGTAGAATTATATTTGTACTTAATTATAATTTTGCAACAAGGCTTGATAACTCCTACAAATCATTTGTCGAAATCCTTAAGCATCTCAATCAATCTGGAGAGAGGGCAAATTTAGTTTGAGGATAGCGATCACGCGTTTAGGCCGTCCAATCTTCTTACGGTATTTTGTTCGTGATTCGTTGCAGATTTTGGTGATTTATTCTCTTATTCCCGGTGCAATAAAACTTATGAATCAAGTTTTGGTTCACTTGGATCGTTTCGATGGTACTAACTTCACGTAATGGCAAGATAAGCTGAAGTTTCTACAAACAGCATTGAAGATCTTTTACATACTTGATCCGGAGTTGACACCATTACTGGAACCTACAAATGGAGAAACTGATGCGGCTAGGGCTGAAAGACAAAAGCGCCAAGAAGATGAACTCATATGTCGTGGTCACATTCTTAATGCCTTATCAGATCGGTTGTGTGATCTCTACACCAATACTTTATCGGCAAAGGAGATATGGAATGCTCTAGAGAGTAAATACAAAGTGGAAGAAGAAGGTACCAAGAAATTCTTAATTTCAAAGTATTTTGATTTTAAGTTTCTAGAAAATATTCATTTGCTTTCTCAAATTCATGAATTGCAAGTGTTAGTCAACAAATTAAAGGTTTTGAAAATTGAAATCCCGGAGACTTTTCAAGTGGGGGCTATGATTACTAAACTACCCGGAACTTGGAAAGGATACCGAAAGAAAATTATGCATAATTCCGAAGATTATTTTTTGGAACAATCGCAAAAATATTTACACATTGAGGAAGAGTCAGAATGAGAGACAAAAATGAGAACTCTTATGAAGACACGTCCAAGGCGAATGCGGTTGAGAAAACTGAACCGCCTGTGAAATTCAACAAAAGGAAGCCTTCTAGGATCTTTTGTGTGTGGAAAAAATGGGTACTATGCGAATGAATGTAGACACCGTAAAAAGTACTTCGAGTGTAAAGTTAATTCCATCAAAGAAGACAACATTGTAGCCACCATTAGCGAAATCAATGCAATAAGGGGAAATGTTCCCTGTTAGTGGTATGATACATGTGCAANTTGAGGAAGAGTCAGAATGAGAGACAAAAATGAGAACTCTTATGAAGACACGTCCAAGGCGAATGCGGTTGAGAAAACTGAACCGCCTGTGAAATTCAACAAAAGGAAGCCTTCTAGGATCTTTTGTGTGTGGAAAAAATGGGTACTATGCGAATGAATGTAGACACCGTAAAAAGTACTTCGAGTGTAAAGTTAATTCCATCAAAGAAGACAACATTGTAGCCACCATTAGCGAAATCAATGCAATAAGGGGAAATGTTCCCTGTTAGTGGTATGATACATGTGCAACTATACATGTATCATATGATAAGTCATTATTCAAGACTTATTATGAAGTTGATGGAGACCAAGAGATTCAAATGGGAAACGAGGTTAGATAAAAAATAATTGGCAAGGAAAATGTCGATATCATCTTCACTTCCGGGAAGAATGTTACTTTGACAAATGTACTTCACGTTCCCAATATGAATAGAAATCTATTTAGTGGAAACTTTTGGGAAAATCGGGTATAAAAAGTGTATTTGAATCCGGTAAACTTGTATTATCCCTTAACGGGAAATTTGTTGGAAAAAGGCTATTCTTGTGAAGGAATGGTCAAGTTATGTACCATTGACAACTCTTTGAATAATAAAATTGAATTTACTTATGTTGTTGATTTATTTATTTTATGGCATGTTAGATTAGGTCACGTTGGTAAAATTACCATGCATAGAATGATGAAATGTGATTTAATTTCATACGATGCAAATACTGACTTTAAATAGAAAACATGAGTACAAGTTAAAATGATTAAAAAACTATATCAAAGTGTAAAATGAACCTCTAACATTTTAGACTTAATTCATTCAGATATATGCGAACTGAATGGTATGCAAACTAGAGGTGGAAATAGGTATTTCATTACTTTCATTGATGATTATACTAGATATACTTATGTCTATCTCGTGAAGCATAAATATGATGCCTTTGATTTGTTTAAAACTTATAAAAGTGAAGTTGAAAATCATTTAGGAAAAAAAATTAAAAAAACTTAAGAAGTGATAGAGGTGGAGAATATTTCTCAAGTGATTTTAATATGTTTTTTGAACAATATGGCATTATTCATCAATGTTTTGCACCTAGGACACCCGAACAAAATGGTTTGGCTGAAAGGAAAAGTAGGACTTTAGTTGAAATGCTATGCTTACATATGTTAAATTGTCATTTAACTTGTGGGGTAAAACTTTATTAAGAGCATGTAGAATATTAAATAGGATTCCATCGAAACATACTAAGGTTTCTCCTTAAGAATTGTGGAAATGAAGAAAACCGAACATTGATTATTTCAAAGTGTGGGGGTATCTTGCATATTGCAAGAACATGAATCCTAACCGGACCAAATTGGGTCCAAGAGGCATTAAATGTACCTTTGTAGGATATGCTAACAATAGCAAATCTTACATGTTATTAAACTTGGAGACCAATGTAATTATTGAATCAAATGATGTGGAATTCTTTGAGGAGTCGTTATCTTCGAATAATGAATTGAGGAAAATTCATAAAGAAATCCCTAGCTCAAGAGGAACACGAGGTGAAACATTTTCTAAAGATGTTAAAGAATCTAGTGAACTACAAAGAAGCAAAAGAACTCGAATTGTGAAGTCCTTGGGATCGGATGAAATTGACTCTCAACTAATTTCTTTTTACTTAGTGGAGAGAAATGGTGTGAATGTTGTAAGAACAATTCATTTTGTTCTACAAGTTGAAACCGACCCTAAAATATATAAAGAAGCTATGGCTTCTCGTGATAGCTTTTTTTGGAAGATGCGATTAAGGACGAAATGGATTCGATAATGTCAAATAACACTTGGGAACTTGTCGATTTGCCACCCATATCCAAATCTATTGGATGTAAATGGGCATTTACGAGAAAATATAATGCTGATGGTTCTTTTAATACCTTTAAGGCTAGAATAGTAGCCAAATGTTAACGACAAAAGGAAGGCACCGATTATTTTGACACATATGCACCTATAGCTAGAATAACTTCAATTAGGATATTATTTGCTCTAGTTTCGATATATGACTTGCATTTCACCAAATGGATGTCAAAACGACATTTTTAAATGGGAATCTCAAGAGGAAGTTTATATGGAAAACCCAAAGGGTTTGTTCTACCTGAAAATGAACAAAAGATGTGCAAGTTAGTAAAATCTTTATACGGTTTAAAGCAATCACCTAAGAAATGGCATGAGAAACTTGATTTAGCTATAATGTTATTTGGTTTTAAATATAATAACGTAGATAAATGTTTTTACTTTAAATTATGTGATGATTATGTAATATTTATTTGTTTGTACGTTGATGACATGTTGATTATGAGTAATCACATGAACAGAATAGTAGAAATAAAGAGGTTTCTATCTTCAACATTTAAGATGAAGGATCTTGGACAAGTGGATTCCATTTTGGATATCAAAGTCTATAAGACTAGTGTGGGTTATCATCTTAGTCAATCGCATTATATTGAGAATGTGATTAACAAGTTCAAACATTTGAGCGTAAAGGAATATAGTACCCCAATTGATCCAAGTTCAAAATTAATAAAGAATGATTGAAAGGTTATTGCTCAATTGGAGTATGCAAGTGCTATTGGTAGTCATATGTATGCAATAAGTAAACTAAGTAGTTTACTAGCAATCCGAACAATGATCATCGGAAGGCCATTGGAAGAGTTTTTGAATACTTAAAGAAAAACCAAAAACTTGGGTCTTTAGTATACAAAATTCTCGGCGGTATTGGAAGGATTTACTGATACTAGTTGGATATCTAGCACGGGTGAAAGTAAGTCCACTTCGGGTTGTGTGTTTACTTTTAGAGGATGTGTTGTTTCTTGGAAATCAAAGAAATAAATATGTATAACACATTCAACTATGGAATCCGAATTCATTGCACTATTGGACACCGGGAAGGAGGTTGAGTGGTTTAAGGATCTCTTATACGAGATACCTTTGGGACTAAAGATAACATCTTCTAAATATATCATGTGTGATAGTCAAGCCACATTAACAAAAGGATACAATGAATTATTCAATGGAAAGTCTAGGCATATGAGTCTTAGACACGATTACATAAGGAAATTAATGGAATAATTTCTCTAAATTATGTAAAATCGATTGAGAACTTAGCGGATCCTCTAACTAAACCTCTAAATAGAGATTTAGTAAATTCTACTTCTAGTAGGATTAGGTTGAAACTCTTGAACTAAAAGATCCATCAATGATGGCAACCCTACCTGTCATTACTCAAAAGGTAATCCAAGGGTTCAAAGGGTAACAACAAGTTATTCGATATGTGGATAGTTTCAGCATTATTGATATCCGTAATAACCCTATCCTAGTTATAATAATGCTGGTTATTAGTGAAGTGAGGGATGCGTTTTAAACTCTTGATGAAGTTCAGTACTAATAAAAAGTATCTTTAAAAGTAACAAAGATATTAGAAGAACTTCGCCTAAATAAACTTCGAGGTGTGCCGCCTCAATAGAGAGTTAGAGTTTATCTCTTTAAAGTTTGTTGAAAAGGATGAGCGCAAGGCCATAATAGCGCTAAGCGAGTTTGAGAAACTTGAGAACGTGTGATGCTTGTGTATGGGTTCTTACCGATATTGTCACATGGAATCATTGGTTCAAAGCTTCCATGCTACCTTTAATTCCGACTTTTATTTGAATTACACTATGGTAGATTCAAATCGTAAGATATTTAATCCTTATGCATGAGCATTGTACATTTTGAAACTATGCAGGAGATTTTGATAAGAGGAGATCACTTACGGGTATGTATTTACCGTTGGTGGTTGTCCTATTAGCTTCTATTAGCTAAAAAGCTACTTTGTAAAGTACAATAACTTTGTCTACAACAGAAGCAGAATACCTGACAATTATAGAGGCATGTAAGGGGCCTTGATTGGTGAAATCAGTGAAGACTTGTAGATCTCTACATTATTCTGTGATAGTCAGAGTGCAATTTTCTTGACTAATGATTAGATGTTTCACGAGAGGACTAAACACATTAATGTGAGGTATCATTTTGTGCATGATATGATTGCTTGTGGTGATATTGTAGTGAGTCAGATTGATACCAGTGATAATCCTGCTGATATGATGAACAAACCACTTCCCATTTCTAAGTTTAAACATTGCTTGAACTTAGTTGGTGTTTGTTATTGATTTAGTCCATTAGGGCTTCTTGAAAGAGGAGAAATGATGTTTATTTGAAGATATGTTTTAATTCTTTGTTATGGACTTTGGCTCAAAGTGGAGAATTGTTGTGGTATGATCCAAATTCTATGTGATTTGGTGTTTGGTTGATTAAAGGAAGTTTAAAGTATTTAGGTTTATAGATTTCTAAGTTATGGAGATCAAATTTCAACGATAATTTGAATTTGGACTTGAAGTACTCTTGGATGACTAAAAACATGTTTTGGAGTATTAAACTCGAAAGAAGCGTCACGACGCCATGAAAGAAGATGATGTAAGATCAAAGTTCTCAATTGATGACTTATTTTTACATAGAGAAGTTGATGTGGCACTGGTCTTGTGACCAAGCGAGACTCACGAATATGAGTAAAACAATGAAAAGCTCGACTGATATTGCAGTAAATGAAGCTATCGGTTGGTTTCTTTGGAAAGCATGTCATTACCTAGCCACCTAATGGAAGTAGAATAGGGTTACAATCAAAAAGCTACCCTCCGTAAAAGAAAATGTCACAATCTCGTCTACATACGAAACTCATGACACAATTCTGGTTAGGAGCTTATTTCAATCATGTTACTCGGTCAACATATATAGAATCGAACCACCACCTAAGGATATGCAAAAAAAATTGGGTATGAAGTTTTTTTAGCCATGAGCAGTTCATTGACGCGATCCCCTTCCTACCAACCTCGAAGCAACATTTTTTTGAACAATTTGTAAGCAAGTTGTACAACTTGATAATAGGACACAATATCGCGTGAACCTTATAAATCAACTGAATATAAATGTACCTTCATGACTTGGCGGCTCGTGCATCTTTTGTGCCCAAGTTCCCCCAACTTTAGTTCTCACTTCTTAGCTTTTATCGTCAAAGCACCAAATTAGCTGAATTAAAATATAATAATTCTAGTTAGAAAATTGAACATTGTTTCACAAAATTTGTCACTATTTTATTGGATAATTATTAACCGCTCTTCGAATCACTAAATATACATATTCTCCACTGAGTCATGCTATTCGTACCGAAAATGGTTGACATACAGGTTGACCAACACTCACAATGGGATGGGGGCCA
>CAIGRL010059257.1:0-10675 GCA_903798325.1 Fraxinus xanthoxyloides | reverse complement strand
CCAGTTTTGTTCTATCTGTGGACACGTCGTCCCATATCTCTTCAAAAGGATTCGTCATCGAATCCGTGCCTTGTGATCACGTAGGGGATAACCAACTTGCTACCCATCCCATCACGCACCACCTAGATCAAATGGAAAAATTTTCCTCCCATGACATAGGATCAATACACGGTACCCTTTCATTTTGCAGGTATGGATGTATTGTAGCACTAACTCAATCAACCATAGATATTATTGCATGAACTCTCACGCATAATGATCAACCTGAAAGAAAGAATTAAGCAAAACACGGTAGCATTTGTTAGCTTCACCAAAAACGAGATATGGTTCCTCGTACTCATAATGTATCGTCTCCGCTACAATATTTTCAACCATTTGCTCAACACTTTCTTCTATTATTTTCTCACTTTCTTGCTGAACCATNTCAAATGGAAAAATTTTCCTCCCATGACATAGGATCAATACACGGTACCCTTTCATTTTGCAGGTATGGATGTATTGTAGCACTAACTCAATCAACCATAGATATTATTGCATGAACTCTCACGCATAATGATCAACCTGAAAGAAAGAATTAAGCAAAACACGGTAGCATTTGTTAGCTTCACAAAAAACGAGATATGGTTCCTCCTACTCATAATGTATCGTCTCCGCTACAATATTTTCAACCATTTGCTCAACACTATCTTCTATTATTTTCTCACTTTCTTGCTGAACCATCTCTACAATGTCGTGCTCCTCCTCTTTAATTTGTTCAACCTCCTTAATTTCAACTACATTTTTCAATTCACCATCCTCCATCTCAACTCCCCTACTCTGAGCTCCTTTCGCAATTCAACCCTAGTATTCTCTCCCAGTGTGGCCATCTCCTCTTCTTGTTTTTTCTTTTCTACCTCACCTCTCACCTTCCATTGGTCTGCAAGGGAATGTCTCAATGTCAAACTAGCCAGAGTGATTTTTTTTCTTGTCTTGAAGAAACCTATACATGTTCCTCCTCTTATCATAAACAACATTCCTCTCATGCCTCCAAGATCTCCCAAACAAGATATGAAAAGATTTCAATGACACTACATCACACTAAGCCTCATCAATATATCTCCCAAGGCTAAAGTTCACTAGAACAAGCCTGGTCACATCAACCTTCCCACACTCCTTCAACCAAGTCATCACGTAGGGTCTAGGGTGTTGTTGTAAATGTAACCCCCATTTTTCAACCATCATGATACTAGCCAAGTTTGACATATACTCCTTATCAATAGTCAGACTGCATACCTTACTACCTACAAAACACCGAATTTGAAAAATGTGCCCCCAATCACTATCCATCTTTTTACGTAGTGTAGTCAAGAAGACTCAAGAAAAGAATTGCATTGGATGAAATTTCGAATGGAAATTCTTTTAATTCAAGAAAGTAGTTCCTGAATTTTTGGATTGGAATGAACACAAACAGATTTTGAATTTGGGATAGATAATATGATATTGACAACTTCCCAAATAAGTCAAGTAAAAAAACTTTTTTTAACAGTACGACGTGAACAGTACCTAGTGAATAGTAACAAAGTTTTTTTTAAACTCGAAATTCAACTATAAAATTGACAAAAGAAACAGAAGTTGATTGGATGCTAGATTAGCCCAAAAACAAGTTTTGACTTTTTTTTTTTATTTTTCGGATCAAAGACTCTGAATTTACGACGAACATGAAGAACAAAACAAAAGACTCAAAAGAAAGAAAAGATAGAACCTGGATCTAGAGCCCAAACTCTAACATCAAATGACGTGAACCCGGGTACATGCAACGCGTGTAAATCGCGGAATTAATTGAGAAACGCCGGGAAAGCCGAAATTTAGGTTGTAGACGGTAGAATCTCGACCCGCAAATTATTGAACCTCGATTTGTGAACGCCATAAAAGGGTGTCTAATCCTTTTATAAGTTCTCGGATTTTGAACGCCACGAATATTGAAAATATTTGATAAGTTCGATAAATGTTCAATCAAGAATAGGGAGTTCTCAATATTTAATAATCATATTTCATAACTTGTTTTTTTCCTTTAATACAATGAAATAATGAGGTATTTATATGAAACCTCTAAAAACCCTAATCGCACGAAAATATAATTCTAATATTGTAAAAAATGCTAAAATATAGAATTATAATTAAACTAGGAAACTACCAAAAATTGAAGATCTCGCGCCTGTTTTGTTCTATCCGTGGTCACATCAACAGTATCGGCAACTGGCTTTAGTTCACTCGAGGGAATCTAGTATAAGCTCCATGTCCTCTAGTTTCAACTTTGAACAAGATTCTCGAGTTCATGAGCAGAGTCTCCAACTTGAAGCTTCTTCCATTAGAGTAAATAAAGCGAATCGGGAGAGATTTTTGCCACCTATGGCGAACAGCAGTCTGAAGCTTAGCCAGTTTTCTACTATAGCAAGTGATGATACGGGTGTGTCATGAGAGATATTGCTGATAAGTGCATTTTACACACTTATTTAGGCCACAAAATATGGATAATTATTAGTAAATATATTAGAATGTGGCTTAATTCTATATAAATTCTGTTTTGTATGATAACATTGATGGATATGGTGGAATTTGGGAAAAACAAGAGAAAAAAGACTAAAATGGAAGAAAACCAAGTTCAGGGACCAAAGTGCAAATATTCAAAAGATGACCAGAAAGAAGAAACAAAGATGTGAAAAATTCGGAGATAAATTGAGCAAAGGAATGATGTGTTGAAAGAAAAAGAAAAAGAAGCGAGAAAAGAGATCACGAAACAAGAAAACGGATTTCGGGAACTAAAATGCAACTTTTGGATTTTCATCTACACTATGCGGTGCAGTTGCAGTCAGCTTCGGGGAATTCCAGGGTTGAGTTTCATTGAACTATGCTATGGCATGAAATTGTATTATGTTATAGCAAAGTACATTTTTGGAGAAAATTCTCGATTTCCTTATATGATTCTAACTATTATGGAAACAAATTGTGGGGTGTTTTTTAAAGACCTAGGACCGTCTAGAAGTGATCACCGCGTATTACAACACATTTTAAGAGATTTTCGAGCATAGAAGGAGGCAAGAAACACGAAGTTGGATTCCAAGACTCGAAAATTTAATTCAAGCTTTATTTGGGTATATCGATTCTTCAATATTTCTTTTGTTTTCTTCTTCATAACATGTTAGACTAGATTTATTTGTGCCAGGAGAACGATAAACCTTGTAATATAAATTTTTAATCTTTAATTTTACATATTTGACATTCAAAACATGTTTTAGATTTTGAATGATTTACATGATTATCTTTTCTCTACGATTATTGTGTATGGTAATTGTATAAATTTGGTGGGTTATTTTATGCATTCGAAAGAAAAAAATAGGTTCGACATAGTGTAAATTGTCATAAGGTCCGATAGTGGATAGAAATATATTGCTATACTCTATGTAAATCTTTAAGTGTTCATAAAAATTCATGCACTGTTGTGTATTCGCATCCATCATAGAAATATGGTCGGGTCATATATGAGAGTAGGTTTAACATTATTCAAGATATTGTTAAACAAAATAGGAACATTGATTCATCTAGATTCTATCGTATTGTAAAAAATGTAGAACTAAGGTTAAAAAGGATTATTGCATGGGAATTCGAGATCGTAATGCGTTTGTCATATATTAAACACATCAATTTGCATTTAGTTTAATTAATTTGCTCATAATTGTATAAGTAGATTATTTTAGTCATAATTTTGAAATAAGTAAACACATCATGTTATTCCTATTTTGGTTAAGGTCGTGATAATTAAAATTAAATCAATTTATGTGGGATGATATTTGGACTCAAAATCCACTTTATTACTTATAAACGGATCGTACACCTGCAATTGTTTTAATTCGAAATATATTTTCGTGAACAATTGCCCACATCAAATTTGAAGATTTATACATTTGTTGATCTGAAAAGGACGAAGAACTTCAATTCTGATATCGTGTTGGAGTTTGTGGGTTCTGGAACTATTTTGGTAGACTTCAAGACACTTGCACCGCCTAGCGATGGTACCAGAATGACGATTGCCATTATGAAATTGAACCTTGAGAGCGTACCAAATTTTGGAAAATGGGAGGTAATATTATTTAGGGATGGCAAAAAAATTCATTCAACCCGATATCTATGGGGCCCCACCCCGAATGGGGCGGGGATTACACACCTAATCGAGTAAACGGGACGGGGACAGGGCAATGGTCATTACCTTGAAGCGGGTATGGGACAGATACGGGAAACATAGTCTCCGCCCGCAACCCGGCCCGTTTAAAATTAATTTCAAATTTAAGTTTTTTATCGAATAAAAATAATAAATTTATCATTATTTTTAAAGAAAACATAAGTTGCTTTTAACAAATTAGTAAAAAAACAATAATATTTACTAACTAAAGGCATAAAAAAAATAAAAACAAAAATTAAAATAAATAAAAAATAAAAAGAAAAAATCAATGGGGGTAATAAATAGGGCAAGGGACTTGCCCCGCCCCGCCCCGATTCTAACCCGTCCTGCTTTAATCGGGTATGAGGATGTTGCAAAGTAACAAAAATACAATGGCCGACCCGTCCCATACCTGACCCGTTGTCATCCCTAATACTATTGAGATTTTTTGTTTGAATTGTAAGTAATTTAATGGCTTGATGTTAATCAAGTTTTTTCAATGTTAGGTCTCTGTAGAGGACTGAGGAGCTAGGGTTCGAAGAATGAAAGGTAATATTATTAAAGTTTCTTGTTTGAATTCTAAGTAATTTAATGGCTTGATTTTAATCAAGTTTTTCCTATGTTGGGTCTCTATAGATAACCGGGGTACGGGGGTTTGAAGAATGGCAGGTAATATTATAGAATTTTATTGTTTGACATGTAAGTAATTTTATGGCTCGAAATTAATCCAGTTTTTCCCATGTTGAGACTCTGTAGAGGACCAGGCTAAAATGGTAATCTTTGCCCCAAATTAGTAACTTTTATAATGTTGACAAACAATATAAAAATTAGTTCAAGTATATTGTTGCCTTGATTTTCGACCGGTGATGTGGCTAACGATCCCGTTCCCACTCACGTTCACAAATAAAGTTTCTGAACACTTGGACAAACTGTTGAAGCACATGGCTTCTCCGGTAGTGGGGGAGATGGCCGCGAGCACTCTAACAATCAAATTATTCAACTTATGTATGTATATTTTGGTGTGAGATGGATGGAAGACGTGAGCCACAAGAAGTGTACGAGCACCGATGGTATATAGGAAGAAATAAGAGTGAGCAATAATACTATGAGTGTAAAATTGCATTACCTTCAAAATGCACAAGTGTGAGCATTTAAAGTGGAAGAAGTGAAGTGGTTACTGTTGGATGAAAGGACATGTGACCTCATCTTAACGGCCGAAACGCCTCATCATAGGTGTCACTTTACCAGTTCTAGGCTCATGGACATTTAATAATTCTGAAAAATAGGCACCCTGTAGCCTAGGTCTGACCTTTAAACTGACAAGTTGACTGATAGGACACTTGTTGTAGAGATGTCACATCAATAAGTCTTTTGTACGAAGGATCTTGTAGAAGAGGTAAGAGAATATGATGTCTTCGTGTGTTTGAAGCCTCTTCGCTTCGATTTAGTGTCGCAACAAGTCGTATCACATCACTTCAGTCATGGAGGATTCAACCTCTAATTCTATTTCACCAAAATCAATTTGCAGAAAGAAAAATAAACACTCAAGAACACACAAAATTTATAGAAGTTGCCTCAGTGTGAGGCTATGTCCTCTCTCGCCGTTGTAGTAATTTACTATAATTAAAAGAAGGTTTACAAGACAAAATTGCACATCTAACTATTATAACCTCTCTTTCTCTCTTTTATGATGATGATCAAAATGCCTAAGGACGGCTCCCCTTTATAAGATAATTAGGGCAAAACTGAATTTTACAAGGACCCACAAAGTGCAATAATTAAGATCGGCAATAATTAGGCTCCATAACTTAAACATTGACACCCTTCAATTGCTTTAGATAATATGTTAGGAATTTGAGGAGGTGATATGACGCGATATGAAGTATAGATCGCACAAAGAAAAATAAGAATAAAAAGAAAACAAGCAAGAAGATGAATTGACAGATGAACATAATACTTTATTGACAACCAATGGAGAGAAAATACGATTTATGCAATATTCTGCATACAAAACTGAATAAGGAGTCCGGGGAACCATCCAAAACCCTAAAACATGATAACTAGGTCAAAAAATCGCGTAAAATCGAAAAATAAGGAAAAAGATTCGCGTTGCTCGAGCAAAGCTTGGGTGAGAGCCTGTCACTCGAGCGACGGCTCAGCGACAGGCTAGCGACTAATTCGATTTTCCAATTTTGCTCCTGTTGGTCGAACTGGAGTCTAGCATCCGTCCGCGCCGTCAATCCGTCATTTTTCCTTCTTGGACCCTATTTTGAAATCTTCAAACTCAATACTTCAAAACGTGAAGCCCTAGACCTAATTTGGACCGGTTTGGGTTACAAAACCCAACAATCTCCACCTTGACACAAATTTTGGTGCAACAAACAAAGCTCCAAAATTGTTCCACCTGGAAAAATAAGTCTGACTGCAACCAAACGAACTAAACTCTTTAAATTGAACCAAACCTCTCCAATACTCAAAAGTACTCTTCATCTTCCACCATATCCAAACACGGATACAAATGAACCTAACCCCCTGATTCCTAAAATTCACAATGAATTTAGAATTTACCAAACAGGGTCGAAACACACCCTGAGCAGAATCTCCACTAAATACTTTAACTGAAGGCCCCTGGCTAGACTCGTCACCTTCAACAACTCCAAAAGGATGCACATCCAGATGAGCATCCCCATACCTATTTTCAATGGGTCTCTCATTAGCCATTGAGTACAATGGAATCATAGACTGTGGTGGCAAAGCGAAATTATCCATATCTCCTAAACTCGACAGAGTAGTATTCTTCAAAATGGACCCAGAGCCACTTCCCAACGGTACTGTACCAAACTGTATTTCCACCATGGTACCAAACATATGTTGGTGTTTCTTCACTGATTTTGTCCGACTTTGCAAGACGTATAACTGGGACTTTCTTCGTCCCTCCAATACAACACGGACACCTTCAGGACTCCACCTGCACCAGAGAGCATGTACCCTCTTGAATTCAGGGTACTCAGTGAGATGATGTTCTTCTTCAAGTCTAGAACATGTTGAACCTAGCCAAGTGTTCTGATTGTTCCATCTACCAACTTCAATCTGACTCTTCCAATACCAACTACTCGACGAGATTCGTTGTTTTCCATGATAATAGCACATTGTGTCACCGTTCCATATGATTCAAATAGATCCCGATTGGGACTCATATGAAACGTACAAGCTGTATCCAAAATCCATTCCTCGTAAGGCTTGGACTCCACGTTAGAAATTGTCAAAAGATTTCCCTCACTTACATAGTTCTCTGCGATGTCAGCTTCACATGAAATCTCTGATTGCCTTCCACGATTTGCATTTGAATTACCCTTACCCTACAACTTCTCGCAAATCCTTTTGATGTGTCCTTTCTTCTTACAGTAAAAGCAGACCCTATTGCTGAAATCTACTCTCGACTTACCCCTTCATCAATCACCACAAAACACAAGAGCTTCATCATCTCTGGAACCAGCTCCAACCAGATGCTTCAGCTTTTCCTTTGAGAACAAAGCATCATATGCTTCTTCAATGGTGAGTGTGTCACGATTGTACAGAATCGTGTCCCTAAATGACGAAAATGAACCAGTAGCGAGCACAACGGGATTAAGGCCAAGTCCTCTTCATCATATTTTACCTTTAACGTCTTCAGATCAGCGACAATTTCCTTAAATACGGTCAGAAGATCTTCCAGTGATTGACCTTCTACCATGCGATGAGAATAAAGCCTCTGCTTAAAATACAATTTGCTGTTCAGACTTATGGTCATGCACAATTGCTCCAATTTCAACCACAATGTAACTATTGTCTTTTCCTTCAAGACTTCTTGAAGAATGTTGTTAGATAGATGAAGATGAATCTACAAAAGTGCATTGCGATCCTTCCGTTGCTTCTCCTCTGTTGTCCAAGTTGTAGGCATCTTGTCAAATCCCAATAAAGTATCATCCAAATCCATCTGCTCCAATATAGCTCTCATCTTCGCTTGCTACAACGAAAATCTTGTACTGCGATCCAATAGCGGAATGTCATACTTCATGGAAGCCATCGATCAAAAAACTCAAACGAATCAAATCCTTGATTTGCGGAACTGCTGAACCTTAACTATAATACCACTTGTTAGGAACTTGAAGAGATGATATGACGCGATATGAAGTATAGATCGCATAAAGAAAAACAAGATTAAAAAGAAAACAAGCAATAAGATGAATTGGTAGAGGAACGGAATACATGATAATAACCAATGGAGAGAGAATATAATTTATACAATATTTTGCATACAAAACTGAATAAGGAGTCTACTATTTATAGGAGAACCATGCAAAACCCTAAAATATAGTAACTAGGTCAAAAATTGCGTAAAACCCAAAAATAAGGAAAAAGACTTGAGGCCCGTCGCTCGTGCTAAGCTCGGGCGAGAGCCTGTCGCTCAAGCAACGGCTCAGCGATAGGCTATAGAGGAATTCGTTATTCCAATTTTGCTCATCTCGCTCGAACGTGAGTCTAGCATCTGTCCAACGCCGTTAATCCGTCATTTTTCCTTCTTGGATCCTAATTTGAAATTTTTCAAGCCCAATACTCCAAAACACGAAGCCCTAGACCCAATTTAGACCGGATTTGAGTCACAAAACCCATCATAATACTTGTGACATTTTTACTTATTTTCGAAATGCAGACATAAGTGAACTTTTTAGGAAGGCTTTCGCATCCCAACTTGGTCAAGCTCTTTGGATGCTGTCAGGAAGATAAAGAGCTTTTACTTGTATATGAGTTTGTGAAGAGGGGAAACCTGGAAAACCATCGTTTTGAAAGTAAGAACTTGATCCAGAAATTAAGAGAAGCAAGTAATGAGAAACAAGATTTGCCAATGATGATTTTTGCTTTGGATGTATATGCAGGAAGTTCTGTAATTCCTTTATCATGTAACATACGGCTCAAAATAGCTGTAGGAGCTGCTCAAAGCCGAGCTTTTTTGCACATTTCAGAAAAGCAAGACATCTACAGAGACTTTAAGTCGTCCATCATACTGCTTGATGGGGTATGATTACATAAAATAATTCCTTACTATCTCATTTTTTTTATTTTCAGTTCTTTAACTATTAGATATTGATTGGATGAATAATTTAGTTGTTTAAGTAGAGAAACTTAGCTAAGACAGATCCATGTCCCCAAAATTTTATGATGCTTATACTATAGGTTGTTGTCCTCATATTCATTTGCGAAAGAGAACTTACAGAGAATTCAACTTTGAGCTTCATATTGAAGATGTGACCCAAGTAATTGATAGACCAGATTTTAAATCTTATATTGGTTGCTAGCTGTCCAGTTGAAAGATCTCCTTTTACTGAAATGTTTCTTTGTCATCATTACCCATTGTTCTTCAGGTATTTAAGAAACATCTTAAACTAGAGAGAAATAATTTTTTGTACTCTGTTTCCAGAAAGCAGATCCGGCATCTTCAAGTATATGGTTCTGACGTATAAGTAATTTAGAGTTGTGGATGGATAATAGAACTCCCCGGCTTGAGGGCTGTCAGGATTGGAGTATGTGGCTCACAGATCACAGAATGATTTTCATTTCATTTAGATTTTATGAAATAATGATTCAGATTATTGATCAAGCATTTACTTGTCCGTAAAATGATTCAAATTATTCAAATAATGATTCTAATGGAAGGGAATTATTGCAAACTCTATGTTTAATATTGACGTAATTTGCAGCATACTTTAACATGAATTTTGGGTCAAGATTCTTACTTCAAATGATGAATTTCAAGATCTTTTGAATGGTTGAATCACCTTGCTTTCCAAAACTCCAAATCTACAACTTTCTTGCACTCTAATGGTCCCAATGCCGATCATAATGGAAACGGATTACTAGCCACAACCTAAGTGTTAATTTTTGTGAGTTTTAATGTCAAAATAGTGGTTCTAGTTGCCTTTCAATTTTGGTGATATTTTTCATACGAATTTTCACAATTTTATTGTCAACTTTTTCATCTCTTCTAAGTGCAAGACAAAATTATGGGAGTTATGTAAAAACCTGAAAGTTAGTGGGAGTTGAGAGAAGTTAAGAATCTAAATTCTATTCAAACTACTCATTCCAATTCACTTTAATAACTTTTGGATCGGGTCAACTCACATGGGCGACTCATGACCCATATTTTCGAACATCTCTCACTCGCACATGATGGGCTTGATCCAAACAACAAGAGACAACGAGTGTCACACATTAGATCCTTCTCAAGATCTATCTTATAAAAATTCATACAATAAATAGATCATGTGACCAGCGAATAATATTAGAGCGCACAGTACTATAAATCTGTTAGGGATTTATAGCTCTACTAGAGGAATATCATATTTCGCTATAGCCCAAACTTATTTTCCAACATTAATTCAAACATTTCCGATCCCTCAAGTATTTATAGAACATACTTAAACCTCACATCTTATCATTGTA
>CAIGRL010059238.1:0-21538 GCA_903798325.1 Fraxinus xanthoxyloides | reverse complement strand
TTTTTTTTTTTTTAAAATTTTTAAAAATTTTGTTAAATTTTTTTTTTTGGGGCTTTTTTTTTTTTTTTTTTTGCAGTAGTTGTGGATTGAACATTGGATAATTTTTGGTGTCATTTTCAATTTAGATTTGCAGTAGTTTTTGTGAATGGAACAAGTTGTACATTGAAGATTGAGTAATTTTTTTTGTGTCATTTTCATTGGAGCAGTGTTGTGTTTGATGATATAGCTTTGGTCACACAATAAGTGTTCACAGGTCACATGTCATAGTATATGTCACACATTGCAATCCGATGATCATAGTGAATAGTGCATTGGTCACATGGGTTTTTGGAACATTTTGCAGTGAATATGCAAAAGTCACAGACTATTATTTTTGGTGTCATTTTCATTTGAGCAGGTATGCGTTTGATGATATAGCTTTGGTCATGCATGTCATTACGTCATAACTATATGTATATACACATGTTATAGTCTGTAATACAGGATTGCCACCAGGTCACATTTCATACTAGTTATGTAATATGCGGGTCACAAGGGATACTACAAGTGACATAATGTTATATCAGGTTACAAATAGCAACACATGTTGCTAAAACATTTGCAGTCGATATGCAAAAGTCACAGACTATAAATACAAGTTATTTAGGTCATTTGGTCAAATTTTCCACAAATATTAACCCATTTTTTACCCTACTGTGAATAGTGCATTGGTTACACGATAAGTGTTCACAGGTCACAAGTTTTAGTATATGTCAAACATTGCAATCTGATGGTCACAGTGAATAGTACATTGGTCACACAAGTTTCTGAAACAGTAGTCAATCTGCAGAAGTTATAGACTATAAATACAAGTTATTTAGGTCATTAGGTCACATTTTCCATAAATTTTAACCCTAGTTTTTTTAGCCTATAGTGAATAGTGCATTAGTCAACACAAGAAGTATTCATAGGTCACAGGTCTTAGTAATGTCACACATTACAATATGATGATCACAGTGAATAATGCATTGGTCACATAGGTTTCTGAAACATTTGAAGTCAATCTGCAAAATTCATAGACTATATAAATACAAGTTATTTAGGTCATTGGCATTAGGTCACATTTTCCAAGAATATTAACATGTTCTTTTTATTTTCCCTACAGTAAATAGTGCATTGGTCACACAATCAATGTTAAAAGGTCACAGATCCTTGTATATGTCACACATAGCAACCAAGATGGTCACAGTTGACATTATGCATAATTAACTTTCCAACTCCAAATAATCCGAATGTATAATTCTTATTTTAATGATTATTTCACGCACATTAAAATGCTATATATATTGATAGCTACAACCAATTAAAGAAATGTTAATGAATATCTGAAATTGTTATGTATACGGTCTAATTGTTATCAACTCATTTCCTTTTCGTAAATGTTTGTCCTTTCTTCAATTTGGCTTAATGGAACCGAGCTACTGTATCTTCTACGATTGTGACCATATCCTTCACAACGTCCACATTTCACAGTCGGTTTCCCTTCACAGATTTTATTGATTGTGCGTAGATATGTCTTCAATTCATGTCACAAATTTATGAAAACATAGTAAAACCGTGAAAGTTGATCTGATAGCATGACATACCAATTGCAATGGGTATTCTTGGTGCTAGAAATATAAACGTTTGTTTTCAATTTTTCGCCACAGATTGGAGCCTTCAATTGGAACTTCAACCCAATCGAAAACTGCGTACAAAAATTGAACTGTAACAGGAGATGACAACCTTTGATTTGTGATAGAGAATCTCGTTTATACTGCCGTCAATTGTCAGCAGGACGGACTCCATGATAGGAGATGATGACCTTTGATTTGTGATTGGAAATCTCGTTTGTACTGCATCAATTTTGTCAACAGGATGGAACTCCGTCGGGGCTGAAGGTAAATTTGTATTTTAGGAGGTGATTTGGTATTTTACAGAGTCCTAACTGCATGCTTAATTTAATGTAATTTAACAGAATAATTGTGAAATATAATTAATTAATTAACCAAAAACCTGATTTTTGCAATTTTTGAACTTGAGGCCTGAATATTGATTTGGTGATAGATAATACCCGATCCATGAATTTTTTCCTTTTCATAATAAGCCTACGTTCAACTATCATTACTTTGAAAAAATAAATTTTTGAATAGCAATTTTTAGGAGAATATTTTACGTGTAGAAGATTTCAATATATTATCGAGCATTCCTATTGACCAATGGCAAAACCTAACGGTGTGTGAAGTTGAGTTCTAAAAATCAGTAGGCTCTCAGTCAAAGATTCACCAATAATGGGCATTCCAAATTCTCCACTACCTATGAGTTTAATCTTCATCCAACAAATAGAAGGTGGGTCTCGTCCGGTGACAGCAACCAAATAGAGATTATCAATGGATTCTATAGAGGGTAGCCAAAGGGGAGAGGGTTCAAAATCAGTGGAAATTGTGAAACAAAAAAAAATGAATTGGCACAGACTCCTTCACGTAGAATAACCACTCTATAACCATATTATCAGATTCGAAGGAATGAGACTCCTCTGCTAAAAAAGAAGTTAGGAAGTGAACAACCCAGGGAAAAATCAATGGAAAAAGGTATTTAGACAAACCAGATGATACTTCATTGCAAAAGAAGAAAAAATGTCGATGAAATCCAACCACCAGTTTATCTTAATGATAAACATTTAAGATTTTTTCATTTAAATATGAAAATATGTATTACTGATATTATATGCATTTATCGTTTTATTAAGTTGTATATGCGAACTTATTGAATTTTTCTCACTCACGTGTGAAATGATGAATTTGAAACAATGTTACGTATAAACATACCATGATTTACATACGCACTTTTTTTCATTTTCTAAATTCTACGTTATGCGTTAAGAGCATTAGATGATATACATTACATAGTCTAATATTTTTATTCACATTGTTCATATCGGTGTGCACAATGCATAAAATACATCTGGCCTTAACAAAAAGTGTGAGTAGAGCTCCGTCCATCCCTTCACTTCATTTATAGTTTTAGATGATACATATTATATCTTATCATTCGTTACATTTTCGATTTAATTATCTAAATTCATTATATCACACATCTTAATACTATTGAGCATTTGTTCTCCCTCTAACAAAACTATAAATTCATCAACCACCTCGAGAATAGATTTTGGGGGCACCATCAATGTGTTCTTAAAAAATGACGTGATTTCAACTTCGAAGGCAAAGCTGACCGAAGCGCAAAAGTGATTTTCTAGAGATCCTGCTCTGGTCACTTATTGCAGATGTCATACATTAGATCACAACATCAAGTTATACACAAGATGCTCACGTTGGAAGTTAGACATCCAATTGAAGATGAAATGTGTATATTTTCCATGAATGATTTTTGTCTTGTCACCAAACTAAAATGCATCGGCGATGAAAAATGCAATTTTTACAACTTGGGTGGATACCGTTTATGAGATTTATACTTCAGTAATCTTAAGAATGTGTAAGGAACGATGTTTAAAATACATTTAAGAAACTACCAACAGGTACCCCATACGAAGATGTTGTCAGGGCTAGACAAAACTCCCAGATCGAATTGAACCGAATCAAGTGGTTCTTCATAAGTAAAATACATGACGGGTATTTGAATCAAGAACCGATAGGTTTAGTCCGATTCTCGATTCTAGACCAAAAATCGAATAAGAATGGAATCTAAATATTTTTTTTATTTTTTATATTGAATTAATTATTTTATTTTATTTTTTAAATAATTAGCAAATTAACTAATTTAGTGATTAATGTTCAAATTCCCAAGCCAAGTCCATGCCTATCTAGCCTAGCTCAACCCAATTTCGAAATTCAATTTTTTATTTTAATTTTTTGGCCCAACTATTAATTTTAATTGTTAGCCCAAGATCTAGACATTTTTAAGTTTTTATCATTCTCTTTCCAATTTCATACTTTCATTCGATAAGCACATGTCCACTGACCCCAAATAATTTAATAAACTGAAAATCTATATCTACATGCCCAAATCAAAGCCGTTAACTGCCGAGTCCGACTTCCCATCTCCCACTGCCTATCGAAGCAACGAATGAACATCCAATTAGTTGTATTTATGTAGTATTGTTGTAAATGTTAAAAAAATAAATTATGGTACGGAACCGAACCGAACCAAACCTGAATGGTTCTATAATTATATTTGGATCCGACGGTTCCATTTATTAAATACGAAAGATTTTGGTTCGGTTCAGTTCCCTTCAGAACCGAATCGAACCAGGCTGGAGATGTTGTTAAGATTGGCTTTCTTTACCTTATCTCCATGATGTTGTACACCACCACAAAGCCTAATGTTGTCAACAATGACGTGATGGTCGATTCTCCGCATATGAACTCTTTCCCATGTGTAAGGAGTTGTTCCACACGACATTCTTTACCGAACACATACAAGAATGCTCAACCGAGTGATGGCGAGCCGAAAAAAATTTACGTACAAGTTGTACGACTTCCCACTTTCGTTTCGTACATGGGCTTATGAGTCCATTCCATCATTGTCCAAGAAAATTTACAGAAGAGTTAGAAACGAATCACCACATATCATTAACTAGACAAACAACGATTCACGAGTGATAATTGCTTTGTTGGAGAAATATTTTGCTAAGCCTGAAGAGGTAATGCTTATTCTGATCTATTTTTTTCATCATAAATCATAATAATAAGTGACAAGGCATTGTTGTGTGATAATGAATATAACAAAACAGTAAATTATTAGAACGCTGTGAGATTCAAAATTTTTAACTGATAACATTTTTTTATGAAATCAGGTAGAAGTTGTGGAGATGCAGTCCAACGAAAATGAGAAATGTTCCACATACTATATTGGGTTAACTAAAAGGAACGCGTATCAATACTGCAATGTGGCGTTCAAAAATATGACTGCGAAATTATGCGCTACTAAATCGAAAATAGTAAACAATGGACTAGATCGAATAATTTGTTCATTCCATGCATGAACATGCGAAATCGAGAAGCACAAAAAAGGAGAAAGGTTTGATCTAATTTACATTACAAATAGAAATTTTTATAAACGATATATTTGAAATTTTATAAATGATATATGTAGGTGTTTAATTCTCACTAACGTTTTCATTTTTGTGCAGTCTCACATTATAAAGGTGATCGAGAACCTGATGTCTCATGTGGAGCAAATCTATTCTAATCAAATTCAGATTATTGACTCATAGAATGACACTAAAGCAAACATAATTAGGATTCAGAGCGATTTCAATACAAAGTTCCACACTGAAATTTACGTAGTTTGACCCTAATAATACCTAGAGGGGTGAATAGGTATGAATGCAGAATTAAAATTATGTTTATATTTAATAAACAACAAATCACTAATTAAATTATCATTCTAGATGATTAGACATGCAGATCAATTTTTCCTATTTTTGAATACCGCAAATATGATAAGCAATAAATCAACAATTTTGAAAGTAGTAAATCAACATATGATATGATCATGAAGAAATCCAACTGGGAAAAACTCCGGGCACTTTTTCAGTTAATCCACTATAAACGATTCAAACACTTACAGTCTACCAGACTAGACGACGACACGTACTATTTGATCTCCCGACTGAAGTTCTTACAGCTCTTATGAAAATTGTGCTCCCCTGCACCAATCCTTAGCTGCAATCTTCAAACCTTTATTGGAATCTGCTAACCTGCAGCACTCTTAGCTTTGCGGGATTGCCTATCTCCTGTAGATCACAAAGAACTCAGTCTTCACCGACTGGAACTCTAGTTAACTTCCATCGATCTTCAGCAACTCTGACAGATGTGGATGAAAGAACGGTTTGATATTTGGATTATGGATGTGACCTTTTCTCACCAAAATGCACTCACATGACAAAGGTCGAAAGATGGAATATGTATGAATTCTCTCTGATGAAGCTCTCTCAGTGATCAACCTTGTAAAATCACGTTTAGATGTGTTTTGGTATTTATAGGTAGGTTAGGAAAGTAATGGGCCGGAGAAAAAACCTTTAAATGCAAAATAGAAATTTTTCGGACAACACTGTCACTCGAGCAAGGGCTCAACAATAGTAGAACAACACTCTGTCGCTCGAGTGGAGGCAAGGTGACAATCGAGCGCTGGAGGATCTATTTTTACGCTCGACCCAATCCATTGCGACAATCTAACGAAAATCTGCTCCGTATTTTCCTTCTTTTGTCGTACTCGAGCCCTAGACCTAAGAACCCTATATTTATATAATTGTATATTACTCTTTGACTTTTTAAAACATTTACAATTAAGTCCATTTTATTTATAGAATTGCCAATTATATAATTAAAACCCTAACATGCTCTCCCTTTGACATTCTGTGACAAAATTACTAACTAATGTCAAAGCAGTAATCAAATATAAATACAGACTCAAAAACTTATGACACAACTAACTGACTTGAACAAATTCTTCATTTTAATCAACACCTGTTGTGTTGCCTGAAAAAGACAACTCAACACCCAGTGTAAAATGTGTGGAAAACAATATAAGTTAAGCAGTTCAAGCAGTTTATGGAATATAGGCAATTTACGAAAAATAAAGTATTATTTAGTTTCAATCATTCATGCTAATTCAAGACATATTACCAATGCAATCCAACCTACCAAGAAGACACGTCGATACTACTAAAATATCAAACTTAATTTAGCAAAATTGAAATTAAAATAAAAAATGCCTTTGAGTCAACCAGCTTATCATGTTTAACGTGTTCATGCAGTATCATGTATAATGCAATAAGTCATCTTGTTTTTTGTTTTGTAACTATCCCTTTTTGTCACAAAATGACAAGGGATCAATAAATACCATAAATGAACCCAGCAAACCAGGTGTTATCATGTATAAGTGTAAGCAATGAACAGTAAGCCTTCCCACACATTTGACCCAAGTTAATCATGGAGTAAATTGTATAAAACCCATAAGTATAAAGTGCCACTAATCCTCAGATAGTAAGACTCCGAAACTTGATTTTATAAAAAGGGACTTGCATAATATCACTGCCAATAAAGATATTCTTCTATTTATGAAAGTCAAATCAAGTTCAGTTCATTAGAACCTATATATGTAAGCTCATTTTGTAGAGATCATTTCTTTTCTCCCCCTGACTTTTAGCATATAATTTTTTATTCACAACATTAAGTATTGAAGCTCATATATTTTTTTTCATCTTAAGTGCAGGCTTTTCTTTATTAAGCGACTAAAATGATCTATGTAGTAAGCTTTAGGTCGGTTAACCCAAGTCAGTTCACCCTAGGTACCAGGTTATTAGAAATCCCTCAGGCTTACTTGTTTGACTCAAATAGAAATATCCCTGTTATTGCTTATAACAAGGATATGCTTGAGCTTAGGTCTAATAAATATGGTCAATTCATGTTTAAAGTTGCCCTACTAACATGTGACTGTCATTCCAAATCTCACACACGCAGTAGAGTCCCATTAACAAAATCATAGTATGTGCTGTACAAATGGTATATGAAGAGACCTATACTAAGTACTCCAATAAATAACCTAAGCAAGAAATGAAAATTCCGTTACAGCTTATTAAATAAACTCATACTTGATCACAACCACATTGTAAGTTCAATGTATGATAAGCTGAAAACAATATTTAAACAAAATATTTATTATTCTTTTTTTGCTTTTGTTGTCAATTGAAAGCATGAATTCACTCAGCAAAAAAATGTCAAACACACATAAATGAAAAGTAGAAGTAAAAACAATGTAGAAATATTTTTTTAAAAAAAATAAAAAAAATGCAAATATGATGCATGTATATAACAATGTCACACGATGGAAAATTCAAGCATGCATAACTAAAATCATAATTAATAAGGTACACAAATACTAATAGTCGTTCGAAGAGATTCAAAATGAAGACCATCTAATGGCTTAGTAAATAAGTCAGGTAATTATTTCTCTGTAGAGATATGTTCAAGAGTAATAACATGATTTTCAACAAGTTCTCAAATAAAATGATATTGTATATCAATGTGTTTGGTCCGAGAGTTTTGAATAGGATTTTTGAAAATATTAATTGCGCTAGTGTTATCACAAAACACAGTCATCGTACACTGCTCAATCCCATAATCACTCAACATCTACTTTATCCAAAGCAGTTGAGTGCAGAAATTCATGCAGCTATATACCCAGCATCAGTTATGGATGATGAGATAAAATTTTGTTTCTTACTCATCCAACCTACAAGATTAGCACCAACATAAAAGCGACCTCCAGAAGTACTTTTTCTATCATCGACGTTCCTAACCCAATCGACATTGAAATAACTAGAAAGATCTTGATTAGAGTCTCGAGAGTACAAGATCTCATAATCTACAGTTCTATTGACATATCTAATGATACATCGCACGACGCTTAGGTGAGATTCCTTATGGCTGAAAGCGTGCACAAACCCCTCCACTAAATGATATGCCAAGTCTACTAGCAGTGAGATAGAGTAAACTACCTATCATACTCCTATACAGTGTTTGATCAACACTTTTACCTATAGGATCATGACCTAACTTGACACCAGTGCTTATTGGGGTTCTAGTGTGCTTCTTGTTGTCTAGACCAAAACGTTTGGTAAGATTTTGCATATTTTAACTAAGATATGAATAATCCATCATCCATTTGTTTGCCTTGGAGACCAAGAAAGTAATTTAATTCTCCAATCATTCCCATCTCAAATTCCTGCTTCATATATTCAGCGAAATATAAGCAAGAGAATCGACAGGTGATCCAAAAACGATGTCATCAACTAAATCTGAGCTATGATGATAGTTTCCTCAATATGTCTAATAAAAAGAGTTATTTCTGCACTATCTCTTGAGAAATCATGTTCCACGAGATATGCATCGAGTCTATCATACCAAGCTCTAGGATTACAAAGCTTTATTCAATCAATAGATATAATGAGGATATTTGGGATCAATGAATCATTTAGGTTGTTCAACATATGCTTCTTCCTAAAGAATTCCATCCAGAAAAGCACTCTTGACATCCATTTGATATAATTTGAAACCTAAAGTATATGCAACATCCACGAGAATTATGATGGATTCAAGTCTAGCTACCAGGGCAAATGTTTCATCAAAGTCTAAACCTTCAACCTAAGTATATCCTTAGGCAACGAGTCTAGCCTTATTTCTAGTTATAGTACATTGATCATGAGTCTTATTCGTAAAAATCCACTTAGTACCTCAGGCCTGGGAACTAAATCCCTAACTTTGTTTCTCACAAACTTATTTAACTCTTCATGCATAGCGTTAAACCAACATTCATCCTTAAGGGATTTTTCAACCATTTTGCACTCAAGTTGAGACACATAGCTAGCATATTTCAAATTATTCAAAACCCTCTTACGAAGTCTCATCTCTTCTTCTAAATCCCCAATAATGTTAACTTTGGGAGATTCGTCTTAACCCTGGACGAAGGTTCTTTAGGAAGTTTAGACTTTTCATCTGGTGTGGACTCCTTACTAGGTGCATCTAATTCACTAGTCCCATGTGAGGGTTCAGGACCTGAAGCCTTACTAGGTTCAGTTACTACGTTGGGATCAACACTTAAGTGTTCCAACTCTACCCAATCTCCTTCAACCTCCCCCTCACTACGGGCATCATCCACCACAAAGTTGATGGATTTATCACAACACATGTATGATTATTGTACACCCGGTAGGCTCGACTATTTCTGAAATGTCCTAGGAAGATTCTCTCATCAGTTTTCGAATCAAACTTTCCCAAATCCTCTCTATCCCTCAAAGTATAGCACTTTCTACCAAACACATGAAAGTACTTGAAAGATGGCTGTTCACCTATCTAGATCTCATAAGAAGTTATATCAGTTTTGGGTCTGAATTAAACCATGTTTACAATGTGATAAGTACTGTTGATAGCTTCACCCCAGAAATGCATAGCTAGTCTTTCACCATGAAGCATGGCTCTAGCCATTTCTTGAAGTACCCGATTCTTAGTCTCAACAACATCATTTTATTGTGGAGTGATCGGCAATGAGAACTTATGTAGAATTCTCTCCTCTAAGCAAAAATTCTCAAGATTAGAGTTTTCAAACTCTTTTCCATGATCACTCCGAATTCTGGACACATTGTCGCCTTTCTCATTCCTAAGTCTTTTACATAATGAGAGGATAAGACCAAACACCTCAGTTTTATCTCTAAACATCTCAATTTATGTAAACCGAGAGAAATCGTCATCCACAACCAAGATATAACGTTTACTGCCTAGATTTTGGGTCCTAGATGGTCCAATTAAGTACATATGGAGCAATTCAAGAGGCTTGCTGGTCAAGACCTTAGAGGTTTGTTTGTAAGGTACCTTAAGTTGTTTACCTTGCTGATACGGGCTACATACTGCGGTATCAATATTTTCTAGCTTAGGTAGGCCAACAACAAGCTCCTTCTTGGTGAGTTTAGACAAACTTTTATGATTTATATGACCAAGCCATTGATGCCACAATTTAGTTACATTAATCTTGGCACTATTGCATACATAGTTAGAGTTAAAAAGAACTCCATAACAGTTATTTGAATTTCTAACACGTTTGAGGACTATGTTACTCATAAAATCATACACGGTACACCTTTTTTCCGACAAAACTAACCTCAAAATCAGCATCACAAATTTGACTGATGTTTAACAGGTTGGACTTTAATCTTTTAACATACAGCACATCTGAGATAGCAGGAAGTCATATATATTAACAACATCTTTTCCTAAAATGGGTGCAGTGCCTCCGTCCCCAAATGTAACCATGCCTCCATTCCAATCATCAAGAGAGGAAAATAGGGCTTTATCACCACACATATATCTAGAACACACGCTATCAAGATACCACATAGAATTATTTTGAGCTTTAAGTGCAACATGGGCAATACAACAATTCAACACATCATCTGACCTAGGGAGGTCACTCTTTTTAACCTAAACCTTCTTAGAAATAGAAGTGATTTTTGTTAACCGAGTCACCATCTCAGTTAAATGACTAACTTGATTGGAAAGAAAGTTAACCTTGCTAGAGAAGACATGTTTCTTACTTCTAATCACAAATTTACGACGCCTAGATCTAGTGTGTCCCAGCGCACCACAATGGTGGCAAGTAGGAATGAGCCTAGGTTCAAACCGACTCAGTGGTTGTTGCTAATATATAGGACGATTGACCTTACGTTGTTTAGTAGGTGTCGATCATAAGGCATCCTTCCTTTTGGATTTATGATAAGCAATTTCCCAAGCTTTGTTAGTGGCCGGGACGAATGTGGTCCTGGATGTTCTAGTAGTAGTATCATTGTTATGAACGTAACCCAGATCATGCCTATTACCAGCAGACTTATTCATCCCTAGCACATTATTCAGCTTCTACGAGCCACTCATAAAGGATTGGAGTTGAGCGTTAGATTTATTAAGATCACTCGTTAATGATTTAACTTTAGCTTCCAAGTTTTCATTAACTAACTTCAACTCACTTAAATTTTTGTTCGAGTCCTGAAGGTCACCTAATAGTTTATCTCTTTCAAGCTAAAGCTCATTCACCGTTTTAAAAATGGCTTTATTGACCTTTTTAATTTTGAAACTCTCTTCAAACAACTTACGAAAAGACTTGTGAATATCGGTCTCATCCTCATAATCTTCTTCAGATTGTTCACTCTCATCCTCTCTTTCAACCTTCTCAATCTCATGGTCAGATTTTATTGTAGCAATCGAGGTGAAGGCCATGAATTTTTGTTCATCCTCACCACCAGATGTCTCACTCTGAGAACTAGAATCTGACTCCTCATCACTTATGGTCACGAATAAAGCCTTAAGTCGTTCTTTACCCGAACTCCTCTTCAGATTAGGACATTCACTCTTAATTTGACCATACCCCTTACACTCATAGTATTGAACATATTGAGATTTCTTAACGGGAGTCCTAGAGGTGTTTTTCATGTCTACCTCTCGAGAGTTTATTAGGGACATCATTTTTTTGCTCCTGAGGCTTTTTCCTAATTCTTGTCACCTTTTAAATTTTTTTAATGAAATAAGCTATTTCGTCATCTCTAAGAGTCAGTATCAATTGACTCACTCTCCTCTTCTCTTACAGTGTTCATGGCGATGGGTTTAATCTTTTAGGTTGCGAGACAGTGAGTTCATAAGTTTGAAGTGATCCTACAAGCTCTTCAATCTTAACAGCACCTAGATCCTAACTTTCTTATATTGCAGTAACCTTAGGTTTAAACCTCTCGGGTACGGATCTAAGGACTTTTTTTACAATTTTGGACTCGGGGATCTTTTAACCTAAATTAAAGTATTCATCGTCCTTCATTTTAATCTCTTCAAACGTAGTGGTTAACATCTGCAATTTTGAATTTTTAATCGTTTTAGTTCCCTCGTGTGTGGTTTCTAAGATATCCCAAACTTCCTTGACAGTTTCACATATCGAGATTCTCCTAAATTCTTCTGAAGACATAGCCATGAACAGAGCATAAAGCCCCTTATTGTTCCAATTACACTAATCTAAGTTTGTTTTAGTCGATAGTGAGACATCAATGGGTATGACTAAATCAGCAACAGTTGTTAAAGGTGGAGCCCACCCATTTTGAACGTTAATCCAAATACGTTCATCCAAAGCCTTAAGGAAAGCTCTTATCTGAACTTTACAGTAGGCATAATTGCTTCCATCAAAAAACGGAGGCACAGACAGTGACCGACTCATCTAGAATATATCAAAAGGGTCAGGAATTGATTTAAGGCTCTGATACCAATTGAAATTTACGTATTTCACCCTAACAATGCCTAGAGGGGTGCGAATAGGTATTAATGCAAAATTAAAATTATATTTGTATTTAATCAGCAACAATTCACTAATTAAATTATCATTCTAGATGATTAGACACGCAGATCAATTTCTCCTATGTTTGAGTACCGCAAATATGATAAGCAATAAATCAACAGTAATGAAAGAAGTAAATCAACACACGATATGATCATGAAGAAACCCAACTGAAAAGAACTCTGACACTTTGCCAGTCAATCTATTATAAACGATTTAAACAATTACAGTCTGCCACACTAGATGACAACACATATTATCTAATCTCCCAACTGAAGTTCTTACAACTTTCTTGGAAACTGTGCTCCCTTGCACCAATTCTTAGATGTAATATTCAAAGTTTTCCTGGAATCTGCTACCCTGCAACACTTCTAGCCCTATAGAATCATCTATCTCCTATAGATCACGAATAACACCCTGTTCTTCACTCACTGGAACTCCAGTCAACTTTTCTCGATCTTCAGCAACTCTGACATATGTGGATAAAAGAACAATTTGGTATTTAGATTATAGATGTGATATTTTTCTCACCAAAACATACCTATAGGACGAAGGTTGAAAGACGGAATATGTATGAATTCTCTCTAATGAAGCTCTCTCAATGATCAACCTTGTGAAATCACATTTAGATGCGTTTTGGTATTTATATGTAGGTTAGGAAAGTAATAGGCCGTGAAAAAAACCTTTAAAAAATGAAATAAAAATTTCCCGAACAACATTGTTGCTCGAGCGAAGGCAAGGCGGCAGTCGAGTGAAGGAGGTTCCATTTTTGATGCTCGAGCCAATCCATGACGACAGTCTACCGAAAATCCGTGCCGTATTTTCCTTCTTTTGCCATAATCGAACCTTATACCTAAAAACCCTATATTTATATAATTGCACATCATTCCTTGACTTTTTACAATATTTACAATTAAGTCCCTTTTATTTACAAAATTGTCAATTACATAATTAAAAACCTAACACACACTATAATCGATGAGGTCGGCAAAAAATAGTGACAATCGAGAGAATGACAATACACGAAGTCCCGCAATTCAATGAAGGGGACATCATCTCTAAACAAAGAGGTAGTACGTATCAATTATTCTTGCATCTACAACAAAATATTAAGAATGTATGGTGTGCATTGCACCACCAACGAAACATAATCATGCAATTCAGAGATATTCACCAGTGATCAGGAAAAGTGTCACTGTAGATGATAATGTCAAGAAGTAATTCATACACCCAGCTAAAATAGACATTCCAGACAAGATACAATTTACAGAGGAAGATTTAATTTAAGTTAATCAAATTGTTAAAAGTGTTTGTTCGAAGAAGGGAAAATGTGTCATTCATGTAACAAATTGACATTGAAATCCCATCAAGTATGGGTATGCGAAACTGTGTGAAATTGTTGTCTTAATTAAAGACTAATTTCAAAACATTTATGATTTGTTTTTCAACCGATACACGCTAGGGTAGCAATACGAGTAAACTGTTGAATTTGAAACCACAAAGAAAATAAAATTTTAATGATCAAATGGATTTTACACAATTTTGGACACACACCTAGACCATTAAATCCTCTTATATTATTTAAAACAATGTGTGTGTGTGTGTGTGTGTGTGTGTAAAGTGAGAGGAGAGGAGAGAGCAGGAAGAGAAATAGAGAATGGACAATGTGAAATAAGAGAAAAGTGAGAGAAAGAGAAAGATAGGATACACACACACACACGTTAAGTGATGTGAGTTGTGAATGGAAGAGAGTAATTATTGTGAGTGGTCCATTTTTAAATATTATAATTGTTTTAAATAATATAAGAGGATTTAATGGTCTAGGTGTGTGTCCAAAATTGTGTAAAATCCATTTGATCATTAAAATTTTATTTTCTTTGTGGTTTCAAATTCAACAGTTTACTCGTATTGCTACCCTAGCGTNAAGTGAGAGGAGAGGAGAGAGCAGGAAGAGAAATAGAGAATGGACAATGTGAAATAAGAGAAAAGTGAGAGAAAGACTTTACACACACACACACACATATGTGTGTGTGTGTGTGTGCTCGTCTCCTTCTAGCGAACTTTAGTATATCGGTGGTTGCATCTCCAAATTATTCTACAAATGGTAATGATGGTTGCATCCCCAAAATTTATCTAGATTATTCTTCCATCTCCTTGAAGGAGAAGGTTCAATAAATGAGATGAATGAACCATACAAATCTGGAATTTTACTTGAAATTGGTGTTGTAACTTCAATTCTCCCCTCCAACACCGATTTTCATTTTAACTCTTTTCTTTTCCGTCACATCCGACTTTGTCTCAAACTTGACAAGTTTTGAAGCGATCAGTCCTTCGTTCAACGCATTATCGACTTTAAATATATCTGGATCTTTTGTACTTTTCTTTTCATCTATTGTTAAGTTAGTAAACTTGATACTTGATTTTTGATCTCTAGTTCCTTATTTGTGATTGTGAATTAGCACGTACCTCAACCTCCTTTTGTTGACTCGATCTTATCTCCTCTGGTGTTGTCTGATGCATACATGTCTGCCAAGCATTTTGTATTGTTTCAATAGACTCCTCGTGACTTGATTCTTGTGCATCTTTTGTTTACTCAAGACTTGGTTGTGCTTTTGTGATCTCATCTTGCAATTTGTCTTCCATTCATTTGAATCTTGCAGCTCCACCCTCTGCGGTGTCTAGCAAGAATATGCTTCTTCAAACACTTCTTCTGACTCTCGTAGTTCATCTCTCTACGAAGTCCACCTCGAAGACTCTTCATGAACCACGATGTCTTTTTCTGAGTTATCAATCCAATCATCTTCACAATTCATTTGTTCAGGCAGGACCACTACCAACGTTGATTCGTCCTTTAAACTTGAATTGGGTTTCTTTTCTCTAACCTGGTCAGTTACTATTGTGGATGCTTCAACATCATATTCTTCTTCACTATTGTAATTTTTTTTCCTTGTTGGAGGTTGCTATATTGCCTTTTATTCGTTCATTATTAAACTAGCAATCTCTAGCATAACAACCTCGTTTACACATACAAAGCACGAGCCATTAGTTTGTTGATATTCCTTGAACGGCTAGCCTTTTTTGTCACGATTTTGTTGAGCCCTACTTGTCCAATAACTTCTTTCAACCCGTTTATTTCCTTTTAATTCTCTATTATTTTCTTCGCAAAGTCAACCTATTCTTTTATAGCTGAATAATGCTTCTTCTTATTATTTCTTCATTGAGACCCCTAACATTTGTTTAGTCAATGCTTCTTGGTCGGCCAACAAATTTTCGAGATTTACTAATGATGGTTGCACTGATCAACCTTGTATTGCGGAAATGAAACATCTAAATTTGGGGTCTCAGACCATGTATGATTATTCTTCTCATTCTAAACTCTGAAATTTTACTCAAGATATTAATTCTAAAATTTTGTGACAAAGAGATTTAACTTTATTAAAATGTTGACTTACCAATTGTTCTCATTCAGTGATCGAGAATAGCTCATTATTCAGAAGCTACAACCTCATATCACTTTTCTTCGAAAATAGTGCAGCTAGAGTGTCTTATGCTTCCTTCGGTGTGTTCTTATCCCTTATATGCCCCAAAAATTCTTTGTCCTTATAATGAACATGATCTTACACACTTTAATTCTCATTTCTTTAGAACTCCAGCCTTCTCCGGTGGCATCACGTTACTTCCATCAACTACTTCCCATAAGTCTTACCCTTGGAGATAAGAATCCATACAAGTTTTCCATTGGTGTAGTTCTAATTATTGAGCTTCTTCATTCCGCCTACCATTTGTTGGTCGCCCATCGTGACTTGACTTATCTCCTCGTAATCAATCAAGCTTTAATAAAGTTTTACTATCTCAGTTTGTGAATGAACTCGAGAAGCCTAAAATTTCACTATTGATCGCTTCGCTATGATATCATATTGTTGAATTTGAATTCACAAAGAAAATAGAATTTTACTGATGAAATGAATTTTGCACAACTTTGGACGCACACCTAGAACACTAACTTCTCTTATATTATTTAAAAATGGACCAATCAATAATTACTCTCTTCACTCACAGCACTCATGTACATATATCACATCTCAATAATTTCTGCAATACAAGGTTGGAAATGAAACCACTGACATACTAGAGTTTTCTAGAAGGAGAAGACCACCGCCACAAGGGAAAAATCTAAAATTGGAGACCACCAACTTTGCATGTGTATATATTGTTAGTTGTGTGTATTGTATGTGTGAAGTGAGAAGAAAGAAGTGAGCAACAAGAGAAACAGAGAGTGAACAGTGTAAAGAGAGAGAGAGTTATTGCACACTAGTTGTACTAACTATGCCCTTTGTTGAGATAATTATGCCCAAAGTCTTTGATACTACTTGTTGGGAATTCAAGAATCACGTATTGCTCGATATTACTTGATATGAAATCAACCACCATTGAGACGTTGAAGTTGTATGACACAATAATAAAGTATTTGATCATAAGCAAAAGAATAAAAGAATACAAGAAAATATGGCAGATGAATTAGGAGATTTTATTGACTCATGAACAATAATAGAGAAAGATATAATTGATTTGAAGTTCTAGTAATCACTAAGGCGAAACTATCGTATATTCTCGAAACCTCTCTTCTAAATTATATAGAAGAGCCAAGTATATATAGATGACTATGTAGGACGACGTCCAAACCCTAATAGATAGGTTGTTTGAAGTAGAATACCAAAAACGTGTTAAAACGCGAAAAGGGCATGGGCCGAATAACCATGTTGCTAGAGCGATAAGCTGTCGACAGGTTTGTCGCTTGAGCGCCAAGTGGGCGACATGAGAACAACCAAGTCTCGGGAGAAAACCTGCAAATGTTGCTTGAGCGGCCAACTGGAGATAGGTTAGCGAGAATGCGGCAACTTTTCTTCTTCGTCCATAATTTCAACATCTTCAACTTCAATATAAATTTCAACTCTCAATAGGGTTTCTAAATAAAATTTCAACTTGAATAAGACTTCGATAGCATTTCAATCTAAATTCCTCTTGACGTGCACTTTAAATAGAGTTATTCAATTACTTCAACAAGGAATTCGAGTCACATCCAAATTCTAACACCCTTATTAAACACATTTTAGGTTCTGAATATATGATTCTACTTCTTCTGCAAGATGCTTAAGTTGAGAAGTTTGAAATCATTTGAATGCACAACGATCGACATGTTCTTTGAAGGCATGATGATTTCATACACTACAATATGATTTGGACTGAAGTGAAACACATACTAGTGCCTCTCATGATGGAAAAAATGCTCATTGGATGCTTGGGCCTGTTAACATCAGGGAGAGAACTATGACATTGTGGAACTCTAACCGTCTAACTATCAGAGACAGGATGGTGATTAACGACGTGTAAGCCTTCGCTTACATTTTACCATGCTTGATGGTGAATCTAAATGCATGGTGTCCTAGTGTCATGGAGCGATTTAAGCGCATAGAGCCAATATAGGTCATCATTGCAACGGATATCCCACAAGATGATTGCGGGTTAGTGAATTTAACTAATCAATTTCATTATCTGCGGGATTCAAACATAGTTATGAAAGTACATATGCGCTCATGACAATTATATAAGTTAACTAAAAAATAGTCTTCATTGCAAGTTCTCTAATAACAGTTTTGTTTTGTACACAATTTTTTGAATTTATTCATTAATCTTGTTGATTATTGGGACTCCAATCACTCCAAAACCGAGCTCAGTTTCAACCTAACCGACACCACAATCCACAACCAAACTCTCCCAACCTTTCTTCCCAACCGGTTGCTTTCTTGACTACCCACAAAGGGCAACATGTGATGAATACTATAGGTACAATAACCAGCCACAAAGGCTAAGAGAAAGGAAGAAGAAGATGACACAAAGCCAATGGGAAAGCACCAAGCCAATCAACCCTATCTTCTCTCTTTTCACACGACTGCCACCATATTCACACACCACTCAAACACAAAAATAACGCAAAACATATATAAGACAAAATGGGTGGGTTTTAGGTCAAAGAATAGAGGTTTAATAGGTAACAAGTAAATGGGCTGTCAACCAAAAACCCTTCTAAGGTAATGGTTCAGGCCATGAGCAATACTAATGAAATTAGGTTACTTCAAATGGCCGAAATAGGTTGTATGAATAGTTTGTTCGATTGTGGTGTCGACATTTTACTTCACTCATCGACCGAAACCTATGAAGTATAATCCAACATAATCGATTTAACAGCATCGCCCGGATTTATTGGGTATCAAAACCTAACAAATCTGCTACGAATTACTAGCCAAAACAATTCATCTATTGGTTTCCATACACGAATATATCAAACTTTCCTTCTGTAATTGAATTACTGGCCAAAATCAGGTTACAATTTCATGTTCATAAATCTAATTTTGTTGAATTCTGTCCATTTGAAAAGCACAATGAATGTTTTGTTTTTTTAGATGGAATTTTGAAGTTTTAGTTGACCTGGATGTACATCAATATAATCACTGACCTGTGCAGCTATACTTATCTCATTAGATTTTATTCAGTAATAATCTTTCATTCTTCTTCATTCTACAGAATTTGTGCGTTTCAATTTTTTAGCCTTGGTTGTTTGGTCTGTATTCTAACATTATTTCTTGTTTATTGATACATATTTTTATGGTTCATGTTGTTTTCCTTTATTTTTATTTTTTTTAAAAGGCACGACTGCAGTCTATACGTCATAAAGTATGTGAAATTCATTATGGAGCAAGGGATAAAACACGATATCCAAAAAATTCGATGCTCAAAGATTGAGGTCACAACTGGCAGTCTAATTTTGTAAGCATGCGTGCGAGAAGATAATAGAAAGATACGAAACCGATTATGACTTGTCCCATGTAGCATGAGGAGGGATAGGAACAAGATGCGTGCAAGGAATGCGTGATGCAGTATTAGTCTAATATTGATTGCAGTATTTTAATTCGGTCGGTAAAACAGACGGGTTTATGTAGATTTTGTGATCATGTTGATTGATTTTTTGTCAAACGTTAAGTTTATATGGATGATTTGTCCGACGTAGTTTGGAAGCGTAACTGTGACGATCTTATTTTAAAATTCATATGAAGTCTATAATTGGTAGTAAATGTTTTTACATTAATCTCTTAGTATTTAACTCCAAATACAATTTTCATATTCGAAAGTGTTTCCGGATGTTAACACACATTCGGATTGTACTTACTACTTATGAATGTGTCATCTGTCCATTTGCAATATTTACTGAATTTCAGTTTGCATGTGAAGCTAACGCAATTGAATTCCCAACTACGCATACAAAAACCAGAAATTTTCATATAATGGGGCACAATATTGTGTATATGTAGAAGTAGAAACCCTTGACGCAATAAGGAAATTCAAAAATGAATTTTTTTCTTATACATAAAAAGTTGACTATGTTCTTGAAGTTGATAAAAGGAAGTGATTTTATTAAACAAGATGGGAATATCTTGAAAATTCAAGGAAGTGACCATGAGAACGCTTGAAACTTGAAAGGGGTCATAAATGATGATTATTCATTTGCTGGAAATGAAAATTGCAATAGCACATGAGAAATCAGAGAAAATAACAATGGTATGCTTGGTGAAAGAGTATGTTAATCATAAATTCTAATAAAGAAAAATATGAAAAAAAATAAAAGAATGTTCAATGATGGGTTTTTTTCAGTTTTACCAGTTAGACGCACGTGCGATGCAGGTGCCATAGTATAGTTGGCTACATGATAGCGTAAATATTTTAAAAAAAATTATTTGTCTTAATTATCAGTTACATTAAACTTAAAACACTTGAAGTGATGATAGGTGACAAGAATAATATTAAAAGATTTGATTCAAAACTTATTTTCCAGACTTTGCATTTGAAGGTCTCTCTATTCGTTTCAAAAAAGATGGGGCATAGATGATTAGGTGTTGATATCCTGTTAAAGAGATAATGAAATTCAATCTAGCCCTTATTTTTCTACCCATTGAGATAAGACATTATGTCTCCTTCATCTCGTACTCATAGAATATCTAATTACATATATTAGTTGCATCAGTATTTAATTTCTTTATCAAGACCTATGCAAGATTTATGTAGGCAATGCTAATTAATTAATGATAATACATTGCAGAATTTAGGACAAATCAAGGGTTTCTATCAGTATAAAAATCACAATACAACGAAAACTTTCATTATAGAGGTAAAAAGAATGACAAACGATCACCTAATTTCATAAATTCCGTCGAATATCTTTTGAGCATATTCTAATAATACTGTACATTAAATCTATTTAAAAAATCAAAATAATTCACTTCGTAGAAGATGTTTGTCTACTAGGACTGGATGATGTAGGAAGATTCATCTGAAAATTATTAAATTCCTTCAATATTCATTTTGACGCCATAAATTTACCATTTTTAATCGCATAAAGTGTGAGTATGGGGGTTGAGGGTGGGTTAAAAAAGAAAAATTAACGATTATGATTTTACGTTTAATAATGTACCTATTTTGACGCCATAAATTTACGCTTTTTAACTGTAGAAATTGAAGAAAAATGAAATTGAGAGAAACTGGTGTGAGCATGGGGATTGATAGTGAGGTAGAAAAGAAAAATTAA
>CAIGRL010059234.1:0-11713 GCA_903798325.1 Fraxinus xanthoxyloides | reverse complement strand
TTCGAGTCGGACAACAATCCTTAGTACTAAACGAGAATAATACAAACTAATTCGATAAGTCAAACAAAAGAGAAGAACCAAGAGATGGAGGAAGAAAACCCGATTGTAAGAACCTACAAAAATTAGGGCAAAATAAATTACAATGAGTTTATATACTACCAAAAAGGAAACTAAATATTATACAATAATATTATATCTAAGTCTATCTAACATCCTCCATCAAACTCACGATAATATAGCAAAAAGCAGCGATACTTTGTCAAGCAAGAAGCCAAAACGATGAATTGGATTAGACTTCGTAAATGAGTCAGCAAGCTGTAACGATAAAGAAAAAAATTGAGAAATAGTGCAAACTTGCAAATGATGGCGAATCAGATAACAATCTATTTCAATATGCTCCGTACGCTCATGAAACACAGAGTTGTGAGAAATCTGAATGGCACTTTTATTATCATAATACATAGGGGTTGGAAATGATGAAGAAATACTCATGTCTGCAAGTAACCAACGCAACAATATAATCACAGTAGTAATGGATGTCATAGCACGATACTCTGCCTCAGTAGAGGAATGAAAAACAACAGTTTGTTTCTAATCACCCAAAAATCTACCAAAACAATGTGAATGGCATAAGTAATATCGGGACGTATGATGGTAAGATAAATCGGACATCCAACAATGGTGCGATACAAAGTGGGATCAACCAAGGGTATACCGTCAGAAGGTGAATATCGAGCGTTGGACTCAAGAGGAATATTAATAATTTTAGTATCAGTAAGACGAGCACACTCAATAACATCCATAGTATACTTAGACTTAGAGAGAAGATAACCTCTAGGAGAAGAAGCAACGTCAATCCCCAAGAAATAAGATAAGACCCCTAAATCCTTCATTTCAAAACGACGAGCAAATTCTGAATTCAAATTTGCAATTACATCAACATCATCACCAGTAAAAATNGGATCAACCAAGGGTATACCGTCAGAAGGTGAATATCGAGCGTTGGACTCAAGAGGAATATTAATAATTTTAGTATCAGTAAGACGAGCACACTCAATAACATCCATAGTATACTTAGACTTAGAGAGAAGATAACCTCTAGGAGAAGAAGCAACTTCAATCCCAAAAAAATAAGATAAGGCACCTAAATCCTTCATTTTAAAACGAAGAGTCAATTCTGATTTCAAATCTGCAATCCCATCAACATTATCACCAGTAATAATCATATCGTTAACATATAGCAAAAGTAGAATGTGACCAGCTGAAGTGCATCTAAAGAATATAGCAAAGTTATGATGACTTGATGTAAAACTAAGAGAGGTAACAATAGTGAAAAATTTCTCAAACCAGACACGAATTGCTTGTTTGAGGCCATAAAGTGCCTTCTTGAGTTTGCAAACATATCCAGGAGAGTGAGAAAGACCAGGAGGAGGAGCCATATGAACCTCCTCTTGAAGGTTTCCGTTTAAAAAAGCATTTTTGACATCCAACTAAGAAAGACTCCACTGACAAACAAATGCAACTGCAATAAGTGTACGAATAGTGGTCATCTTGGCAACATGAGCAAAACTCTCATAATCCATACATATTGCTGAGTAAAACCCTTAGCAATCAATCTAGCTTTGTAATGCTCAACTGAACCATCAAATTTGGTTTTTATCTTATAAATCCAACAAGAATCAATAGCATGTTTACCTGAAGGCAATAAAGCCAAGTCTCAAGTATCTATCTTATGTAGAGCAGAGAGATCATCAGCCATAGCATGTTGCCAAGGAGGATCTATAATAGATTCTTTATACGAAGAGGGTTCATATAGCTTGCGAATGGAGTTTAGAAAACAAAAAAGGAATTAGAATAACAAGAACAAGCAAAATTAGGCAACAGAGTGGGCTTACGAATACATTGAGGATATCGAGGAAGAGAGGGAGCATGAGCTGGATCATCGATCTCAGATGGTGCTTGGGCTTGGGTGGCCATAGAAGGAAAAGAGATATCATGAGCTGGCACATGTGTACCTATAGGACATGATGAATCAACAGTACATGTAGTATAGGAAGGTGGCCTATCAATGTTATCAGGAAAGGATCAATACGAATAAGATCAGTTTTAGTCACGTCATAAATATTATCAAATATAGAAAAAATGGAATGTGCTCAAGAAATACGACATGACGAGCAATATATAACTTTTTATTAATGGGATCAAAGCAGAGATGACTCTTTTGTCCCTACCCATAACCCAAGAAAACACAGATAGCAGAGTGAGATAAACCTGAAGACATGATGAGAAACATATATCTACGTTCAACTTTAGGACGAAGAACAAAGCAAGTATAACTAAATACTCTTAATGAGGAGTAATCAGGACGTTAAACATGAAGTGTGAGAAGATTAAATCTTATTTATTAAAGAAATGCAGTGAGAACGGCTTCTCCCCAAAATTCACTAGGACTTTGGCAGATAAGAGAAGAGAACGAGCAGTTTCTACAATGTGCTTATGCCATCGTTCAGTAACACCATTTTGCTGTGGTGTATTAGTATACGAGGTTTGATGAATTGTACCATCAAGAGCAAACAATTCAGAGAAATCAGCCGAGTATACTCCCTACCCAAATCACATCTAAAGCACTTAATTACAGAAGAATGTTGAGTTTTAATAAGTGCTCTAAAAGAACGATAAACGGAAAGAAAGTCAGGTCATCTTTTCATAAGATAAATCCAACAATAACGACTATGATCATTAATAAATGATATATAATATCTAAATTTCCCTTTTGTAGTAATAGGAGCAGGTCCCCATACATCAAAGTGAACAAATCAAATAGTGCAACGGAATGAGAAACACTTCGAGGAAAAGGTAAAACATAAAATTTAGCTAATTTGCAACCACTACAATCAGAAATGTCACGAGTTTGCAAATCTCCTAATTGGCTTTTAGAAACTAAAAATTTCAAACGACTAGCGGAAACATGTCCAATGCGAGAATGTCATAAATAAAAAACTAGAAAATGATGAATTCAAACAGAAAGATGGCAAGTCAACACTAGAGGCTGCAATGTGTAGTGGTCTCAAATTGTCCAGAACATATAACCTTCGTTGTCTACGGCTTATCCCAATCAGCTTCTGAGATTGAGGATCCTGTACATGACAGGCAGTAAAAGAAAATCAAACTCTAAGTATCCATAATCACACAATTGTCCAATAGAAATAAGATTCAAAGTAAGAGTTGGAACACAATAGACATCTGAAAACGATAAATTATGTGTATTAACAGAACCAACAGCTGCTAAAGGCAATGTTGTGCCATCATCAGTCATAACAGACATGGAAGAGTTAGAAGGATGCAAGTCATTAAAAATTTTTGAGTTAGACGACATGTGTTCGGAAGCACCTGAGTCAAAGATCCATGAGGAAGAAAACTTGAATGGCTATGAGATGACAAACATGTATGAGTAAAGGCCGACATAGCATGTGACTGTGTAGCTAAGAACCTCTGAAACTACTCTGCTAAATTAGTCAACGTGGGACTGGAGGAAGGTGGTACTCCAAGTACAGATGAGTCAGTAGGTGGCATGGTGGCAACTATGTTAACATTGGAATGATAGGATTGTTGATGTGGTTGTGGATGTTGTTTCTTCAATGGTTTATGATATTGAGACTTCCAATGTCCCTTTTGTTGTAAAAGTTATGCTCATCACTAGCAACTCTCACGTAACCTTTGTTTTGATTTTGTGTAGACGATCGAGAGGGTACAGCCAACACAGAGGTACTAGATGGAGGAAGAGATACTTCTCATGCAAGAGATTTCAAACGTGTTTCCTCAGCTACAAGTTTAGTAACTACCGAATCAACTGAGGAAAGTGGAGTGCGATGCAAGATAGAGCCTCTAAGTCCCTCCAAATCATTGCGAAGTGCCATTAAAAACTGAACTAATCACTTATCATCTTTAAAAGTAATATATTCTTCACATGCCTTCAGTCTAGCTGATTTCGTAAGAGCCAAGTCATCCCAAATTGAAATCATAGTAGCATAAAACTCGATTATACTCAAATTCTTTTATTGTAAAGCCCCGTATATCAATCTCTAACTGATACCGCTTTGGAAAGTTAGCTTAGTGTATAACTTCTGAGAATGTTCCCAAACTTCCTTTGTTGTTTTAAACTTTGCCGACTGCATACCAATTGATTACTCAATAGAATTATGAATCAAGAATTTTCGCACTATTTGATTCCCAATTATCCAACTATCACATAATTCTCAGTTGTATTCTTAAGTTTCACAAAAGTTCCACTAACACAATCCCACAATCTTTTTCTTTTAGAAACTTTCTCATCATGGTGCTCCAATATGGGTAATTTTTACGATTTAATGTAACACTAATGGATTGAAGTAAATCATCTCTTTCAGTTGCCATCACAAATTTAACAAATAGTCAACTACAAATTAACAAAATCACCCAATTCTAAGAAAGAAATTATGACAACCGACGTACCACCACAAATTACAACGATGAATTATTACACAAGAAATTGGAATTATTTTCTCTATTGCTGCATGTGTCTTTTTCAATTAGTGTTCCCCAAAGTACTCCCCCAAAACAAGTCCAAAAGAGACATTTTAGCCGGCAGCTTCCCCTTTTTGTAATTCCCGGCAAGCAGTTTCCTTTTCTCCTTAAAAGAAAGAGATTCCACTTCAGCCGGCAGCTTCCCATTTTTGTAATTCCCAGTCGACAGCTTCATTTTCTCTGTAAAAAAGAGACTTCACTTCTTGAAATTTTCAATTCAAATTAATCTAAGCACACTTTAATTCTAATTGATTTTCTTTCCTGACTGTTGAAGAAGAACCCATTAAAACCAGAAGAAATCAACATACCAACGGAAGGAAAACCAGAAGAAATTAAAGACTAGGCTATGAATTCTTGAGGTAGGCTCTGATACCATGTGAATAATACAAACTAATTCGATAAATCAAATAAAAGAGAAGAACTAATAAATGGAGGAAGAAAACTCGATTGTAAAAGCCTCCAAAAATTAGGGCAAAATAAATTACAATGAGTTTATATACTACCAAAAAGGAAACTAAATATTATATTTAATTATATCTAACACTAAATAGTAAACAATTCATCGACAAATCATTCATTTGCCTTCTTTTCATCCAGCTTCGCAACATAATCTGTCGATTTTGAAACAACAACGCAACTATTTTATGTCGTAAACCCTTTTAAGACGAAGGGAATGGAGTAAGTGATGCACATTTTCATATAATTAAAACACATTCCCTGATATTTATGAAACTCCGATCCTATTATAAGTACAAATTTCATAAAAAATAATAATTATTATAAATGTTGCTATTTTCTATGATTTGGTGCAATGTTCAATTCTCCTATGATAGTGAATAAAAGTAAAGTTTATAATGAGAAATTCATGAAAAGAGTATTATTCTATGATGCTAACACATTGACATTCTTGTCAACAAACAATGTAAATTCGATCTGAACATTTAGAGATAAACAACTCTTCACGAAACAAAGTTTAAAATGAGGAAATAATTATCAAAATTTGTGCTTTTAAGCTTAGTCAAACATGTTTTTATAGAGGAAACAGAGAAATGAAATTAAAAGTTTTCAACACGAGCAAGTGCATCTCCAGTTGATGCAACTAATGGCCTAGTGTTGTCAGGAGAAAATAATCCAATTCCCTGGAGTATTTCAGTACCTGTTTGGCGGCCTTTTTTTTTGGAAAAAAAACATTGTTTTGAATAGTAAATTTTCGGAGAATGTGTGGTTAAAAAATAGAAAAAAAAATTTAGATTTACGTGTAAAATATTTTATTTTGTGTATTTGTAATTGAAAATGAGTATGTAAAAAAAGAGTTTTGAAAGAACGTGAGATAAATATGGGCCTAACATGGTCGAAATTTCCTTTCAGCTCCCAACTGGTGTATCGGCCTTTTTTCCGGCTCAAATTTGCTCCACAGCATCATAATCTCTGAAAAATACACAAATTCGTCTAGGTTCAACAATATAAGAAAAGAGAAGTGGAAATTACATGAACATGTACTTGATACAACAAAATAATACCATATGTTAAATGCGAATGTTTGACATAATTCCACAAACCAACAAGCAAGTTCTCCGTCAGAACCTTTTTTCCCCATATCGATAAGCATATGAATCTTATTGTTCAACATTACATTATTTAAACCTTTCTAGAGTCAAACAAAATTTGAATAGAATTTTCGCATTGTACTTTGAAACTCGAAATTCTTGACGAAGAATCATCATCGACTTTTGCTAACTGCTTATATTAACTAGAAATTTCCTTAATCCATAAACAATGGTGCAAGAAAGATCTAGAGAACTTTGGGATGCACCCAGTGCCATTCTAAGGCCTTCTAGAATTTTGTTGAACCTTCTCCCACCAATATAGTCTAGCATAAATATGGTTTAGTTGTGTGTATCGTATGTGTCTGAGAAAGAGTACAGAGAAAAAGAGAGGTGTGAGAAGAAGAGAGAAACATAGGGTAGTGAAGAGCGGGAGCAGAGAGAAAGTGTAAATAAGAAAGGTTTGAGACAAAGTGGAGATAGATACAACCATATGTGTATGTATTGGAGAGAGAAAAATTATAATATTAGTTAGTGCATTTGGTGTAAGTGTTTAAATTTGTACAAGTCTCTTTTCCAATAAAAGAGAATTTCTTTTGTGCTTCAAAGTCAACAATTTGTATCAGAGCTAGGCGGTTGTAGACGAATTTTTGGGCTTCTTGAGATCGTGCACAAAAGAAAATTGTGAAGTTTGTGTAAAGCTTGTTTGATTTCGATGAGGTAGATCAAGTTACGATAGGTGATCTGCAAGTGGTAGGTAGAGTAAAGAAACTCAATAATCAAAACTACACCACATGGCAAATTTGCATGGAGTCGTGTCTCGAAGGGCAAGACTTGTGGAAATAGTTGGTGGAAGTGACGTGATGCTACCAGAAGAGGTCGAAGCTCGAAAGAAATGGAGAATTAAAGTGGGTAAGACCATATTCATTATAAAGACAACAATTGAGGAAGAATTGTTGAGCATACAAGAGACAAGACTATACCAAAGGAAACATGAGATACTCTAGACACTCTATTTTCAAAGAAAAATGACTTGAGGTTGTAATTGGTAGAAAATGAGCTATTCTCGATCACTCAAGGAGAACAAATGGTAAGTTAGTATTTTACTAAAGTTAAATCTCTTTGTCGGGAAATTTCAAAATTAGATTCTTCAAGTAAGATTTCAAAGTCTACAATGAGAAGAATAATTATACATGGTCTGAGACCCTAATTTAGAAGATTCATTACAACCATACAAGGTTGGCCAGAGAAACCTTCATTGGTCAATCTCGAAAATTTGCTGGCCGACCAAGACGTATTAACTAAACAAATGTTAGGGGTCTCAATAAAGAAAGAAGAGGAAGAATCATTATTTAGTTATGAAAGAAGAAGTCAATACCGTCAACAAAATAATAAGGAACTAAAAGAAAATAAACATGAAGAAGGTTATGTGATAAGGGGAGCCAAACAAAGTCGCGACAAGATAGGTCGACCGTTTAAGGCATTTCCACAAACTAATGACTTATGTTTTTTATGCGGCAAATGAAGCCATTATGCTAGAGATTGTTGGTTTAAAAATGAACCAGCGAAGAGAATATAGCAACCTCCAACAAGGAAGAAAATTACAATAGTGATGAAAAATGAGATACTAAAGCATCCACAACAACAATTGAACAAGCTTGAGAAAAGAAAATGACTTCAAGTTTAAATGATGAATTAGCATTAGTTGTGGTCGTTCCTGAATAATTGGATTACGAAGATGATTGGATCGATGGCTCAAGAGAGAATATCATAATTAATGAAGAGTCTTCTAAGTGGACTCCGTAGAGAGATGAACTATCAGAGTCAGAAAAAATGTTTGAAAAAGCATATTCTTGGCAAATATCGCAGAGGATGGAGCTACTAGATTCAAAAGATTTGGAAGACAATTTGCAAGATGAGATCACGGAAACACAATAAAGAGCTAAGGGATCTAAAGATTTACAATTATCAAACGTTAAAGTAGAGATTACAAAAGCGGCACAGATTCTTGAGCAAAATGTCTGGATCAGGAAACATTAGTGGAGGATCAACAGCATCTACAAGAAGAGATTGATGTACGTCGAAGTTCACAATTACAAATAAGAAAGTTGAGTACACATGAGAAATCAAAAATCAAGAATATTAACCTAGAAAGAAACGAACAGAAAAGTATGAAAGAGCTAGATATATTTAAAGGAGCGGATGCATTGAATGAAGAACCGAGCATTTCAAAATCCGTCGAGGCAAAGTTGGACATGGCGAAAAAGGAAAGAGTCAAAATGAAAAGTAGGTGTTGAAGGGAAGAATTGAAAAATCATCACCGACTTATTTTGAAGATCCGGATTTTGTTAACTTCTTATATTAGCTAGAAATTTCCTTAACCATAAGCAATGGTACAAGAAGGATCTAGAGAATTTTGGGATGCATCCACCTCTATTCTAGGGCCTTCCAAGAGGATACCTTATAATCAATTAATTAGATTATCTAGAATTTTGTTGAACCTTCTCCCACTAACATAGTCTAGTATAAATATGGTTTAGTTGTGTGTATCGTGTGTGTCTGAGGAAGAGTGCAGAGAAAAAGAGAGGTGTGAGAAGAAGAGAGAAAAATAGAGAGTAGTGAAGAGTGAGAGCAGACAGAAAGTGTAAATAAGAAATGTTTGAGACAAACAGAATTTCTTTTGTGCTTCAGAGCCAACACTTGATTATCTGCGTTCATTATGTTACAAAATGTCAAAAACCGAGAAGAAATGAATTTGTGTATACCGTTTTTGCGGGCTTCCGTTTTCTGAAACATGTAGAAATTTGGGCCTGCATCTTTATTTTTCTTTTTTACCATCTTATCTAGAACAGCAGCCTGAGCAACAAAACCCACAACTATTCCATTTTCTGGATCAGATGTCATTTTCCTTCCCTTATGGTGTACGACAACAATCCGTCGACCTTCTGTAGCTTTGGCCTCCCTTTCTCTTCTTGCTTGCATGGACCGACAAAGAAAATAAGACAACTTACAATGAATAAAGAAGAAAATAAATAAATCAAATGCAATATAACATTTTATATTAGACTCTAAATTTTATAAGCCTCATATAGATGCAATTTCTCAGCTAGTTGCACATGGAACACAGTAATGATGAGATGAATTTAGTATTCAGGTTGAAATAGCACAGACAATTGAAGACATAAATTTGTCATGTCTTTAACAAAATGGAAAATATGTATTGAATATAAAATTGCACATTCTATATTATTCAGCTATAGAAAACTACAACTTTGAGCTAATAAGCAATGAATTCATGCAAATGGTCTAATAAGCATCTACACTTTCAATGTTTTGATAAAAAGAAACATTGAATTAATACTGCACAAGTAAAACTACCTGCTCCTCTTATGCCTCATGAGCAGCTATGAAGTCATCGATCCTTTCTTGCAGTACTCTGAGTTAAGGTGTACTCTGACGGGGTTCCATAATCCACTCTGAATTAAGAAACATGTTTTTATTTCTGGATCTGAAGGAACTGTGAAGCCAACCATAGGCTTTTCGACTTCCACTAAACTTATGGCTCTACTAGGGCCCTTTTTTTTTTTTTTGAGCTCACACTACTTTGAATACCTCATAAGTCTATCAACTTTCATGAGTTTCACCCAACAAATTAAATTTGATAAAGCCAAGAGCAATCATAAAGAACTACGTAAACCAAATCTAAAGAAAAGGCCTCATACTTTTCATTACTTTAGAACTGTCTTCATTCCCTGAAGACATCTTATGGACTTAGTCTTCTGTAGGTTCTTCTTTCTTTTCTAGTGAATTCTCTTGGGATAAAGTAGACAAAACTCATTCCTAATCAAAATCTAATTTCTTAGTTCTCAAGGTAACATAACGATGTTTTACATGTTGGAAACAGTATACAAGTGTACAACATCACTATAACAAATGACAAAGATTAAATCTATCATAAAGAAATGCATCCAAAATTAGGTTTATTCATGACATCAATAATAGTCAAATACATATAGCATTGAGAAAGTTACCAAAATAAATCTGTTGTGGTGTTATCCAAATTTCATGTTATTTGGGTTTGGTAGAATAAAAGAAGTCTAAAGAGTTTGAATTTTTAAGAATCCAAATTAATGAAGATCAAATTTCATCAAGGATTTGGAGTTTGGTTTGAAAAAGGACTTTGAGATGAAGAAAAACACTTTGGAGCAAAGAAGAAGAAAAAAGGAACAGTAAGCTCGGCGCCGCAGCACCGCCCTGAACAAAATAGAGAACTTGGTGGCTGCAGCGCCGGGCTCAGGCACCGCGGCGCCACCAATTATTATTGATTTTAGTGGATTTTTCTCCTCTATTCGTGGTTTTTCCCATATTGAGTTTCCACGTAAGTCTTGTTATTTAAAATTTATAACAAGTGGTATTAGAGCGATGCTGATTGTTCCGTAATATGAAATATGAAATCTTGATGTTGAATAGAAACACGAGATTTACCTTATGTCAGTGAAGATACGAGCGATTTTAGCACAGATGGAGTTGGAGGAAGTCTTGCTTAGCTTTATATGATGCCTGCAACCTGAACGCATGATGAAAAGCAGCGTAAGGATCAAAAAGACCAATCTCAAATTCATCTACATCTTTTAAAGTAGTTGTGAGTAGCACCAATATCTACCCTAGCCCTGATTGGCTTTCCATTGATCTTCATATCAATGCGCATTAGGCTTTTGGCCCTACAAACACGAGTCTTGGATTCTTCCATCTTTACCCCTTTTAAGAGAACATCATCATTTTCAGTAGCTTGGTGCGATAGTGTATTGCACCGATGTGAAAATGTGCTAACTACATCCTTATCCTCTTCGGAGTCACTTTTACCGTAACAGCTAACTTGTGGGATATATTGTTTTGAACTCATTCCACCACTCGCTAGTTGATAATATGTATTCACCATCCATTTCTGAGGACATGCCGACACCCGATGAGGTCCTTCACATAAAAGCACATCAATTTAGGAGTGACATCAAATATGTCCTTCGTTGCTTTTTTTTATTCCAATTGTTACTGTTGCTACCGTTATAATTCCTTGACGGCTTTTTTGATAATTTCCTTGAAAGTTACTCTGACGAGTGCCTTAATTGGCTCTTCCCTTATTATTAGAGTAACTTTCTCCCCCATTTAAGTTTGAGCTGGGTCTGTAAGGTCTGCTTCTACCTCCAATAACTTGACTATTCTCTGATGGTCGATCCTTTCTCGATTCTGATTGATAGTCACTTAAACATTTGGTGGCTCCCATGGCCGTGCTCAAATCACTAACATTCTATCTCTAACGTTTTGTGTGTGCCACAGTTTCAATCCTTCCATCAAGGTGAATAGCTTATCCTTTTTCGACATATCTCGAATATTTAGCATATGTCCTAAAAAGACTTTCACGTACTCCCTGATGAAGCTTGAATGTTTCAGTGCTTCTAGTGTCCATCGTGCCTGATATTTCATATTTTCTGGGAAAAATGTGATCTGGTCGCTTCTTTAAGGAAATCCCAAGACTCTATTCAGACCATGTTGGCCTGAATATCAGCATATTTTGTCTGCCACCATAGTTTCGCATCGCCACCAAAATA
>CAIGRL010059182.1:0-17044 GCA_903798325.1 Fraxinus xanthoxyloides | reverse complement strand
ACGTGGGATTTTAAACACGATTCTCGAGGGCAATAATAGCCGGACCCACCCACTCACTTTTTCCCGTTGCAGAGTGAAGCCCGAAAATCTCTCCCAAAATTACGAAGAATTCTTCATTCCCGTACATAAAACCCACTCACGAAATCTAACGAGAATTCACCAGTTCCCTGTTTTCCAAAATCATGAATCTCAACATTTTCAAGAAGAAAACTTCACCCAAGGGTAAGCCCTACTCTCTCCTCTTTTTTTCTTATGTGTGTTTGTATTATCAGTTTCACTTGATTTTAGTTGAAGAGAAAGAAGAGTGTTTTATGAAAATTGTAGGTATTATGGTTTGCTGTACTTGATTCGTATTAGGGGAACTCTCAATTTCGTTTTCCTTGTAATGTCACCGTACTTTTTGCGGATTTGAGGAGAGTAAATGAACTTTTATTCTTACCTTTACCAAGTTTTTTCTCCATAAAGAACTTCTTTTTCTGTCTGTGTGTGTGTGCCGCGGTGGAGTGGGAGTAGGCCTCCGGGTCGGGGTAAATGTATTAGATTGATGAGAATAATTGGATTAATGAAATCTGATTTAACAGATGCACTGAGGACTAGCAAACGAGAAATGGCTGTCGCCACAAGAGGTAATTCTTGTTTTTTCTACATTTATACAATGACTTTCCAGATCCTTGTGTTTGTGTACGTATAATTTTATTCAGATAGCACTTTGTTACAATAATAAGGGCTTAAACGGTTTTTAAGGTGATTGTATAAGAACATTTGAAAAAATGTTTCTAGGGGTTTCATCGATATGGTCGACTTAGTATCTCTTTTCCCTTACCAGAACTTCAGTTCAAGATTTTGGATATGATAGGTCTCAGTCAAAGGAGGATTTCAATAGCTAGATAGACAATATTCTTTTTAGGTGAGAATGAAACCACAATAATTTGGATAAATATTTTCTCCTCCTCAATGACTAGTCGGCAGAATTTGGAGATGAAACTAACAACCTTCTCTGGATTCTTGATCTCGTCTTCCAAAAATAAAGACCAGAAATCATACTATCAACAAACTACAAACTAGAAACAGACTAAAACGTAACTGCAAAATAATAGGTAACAAATACTAAACAATCTCCTCCTTGGATGGCAAACTTGACTAAATCTCTGCGACAATCTTTGACCACGTCTTCCTCAATCCCATGCATGCACACGATTCTCCATCTCCTGATCCTATGCATCTTGGGCACCTATGAATACCTCCCCCTCAGGTGGACTCTAGATGCTGATTTTGGAGGTCTTCCTGGATGTTACTCACTTTCACTTGCTTTTTCTTCACGCAGGTTGTCCTCTATGATCTCGTCACAGATAACATGATTCTTCTTCACCCCATGATCATATTCATCTTGGGCACGTATGAATACCTCTCCCTCAAGTGGACATTTGTCCCCAAAGTCCAAACCTGGATGTTGCTTTTGGAGGTCTTCCTGGATGTTGCTCACTTTCACTTGCCTTGTCTTTTGTCCTCTAGGATCTCCTCACAAATAATTTTACCCATATTTGTACTCCCCTTAAGCAATAAAAGTTGTGATCTCGCACTTATGACCAGCGATAACCCTATCATTGCAATTGAAACAAAGACCATGTGCTCTCCGTTTTTGTATTTCATCCCACGTGAGTCTTTTTACAGGGGATGCTAGTGTGGGTTGCGTAGGAGTAGGAAGGGTCATCTACGGCCCGTTGGCCGGAAGTGGCCGTGTGAAACTTTGTTGGTAGAGCAGCTGCTCATCTCGCTTCCGAGAACGTCCGTGTTTGAACATTCGAATGCCTTCAATTATCTCCGATTTGAGTCCAACCATGAAAGTTGCTACCAATGCCTTTTGAGTCCACCCCTTGTATACGGTTGCCTAGCTAGCTTCTCAAATTCATGCTAATATTCTTGCAGAGAACCAACTTGATGAATATGTAAGAGAGCTTAAAATCTTCTCCGTTAGTGGGTCCAAATAGAACCCATAGTTCTTCCTCAAAGATGGCCCACACCACCTCCCTTCTTTCCTCCTTGAATGTACAATGCAACCACTACCACCATTAGTTGGCTTCACCCTCCAAGAGAAATGAGGCTAAGAAGACTTTCTGTGTCTATGTCGTGCCGTGAAACTCGAAGAACTAGTCCACTAGAGCAAACCATTGTGTCGTGTCTTCACCTAAGTATTTCGGAAACTCCAGCTTAGCTGTTTTGGACGAACAATCGGTTGATTGACTTCAATATCTTCCTTGTTGGGGCCCGAATTTCCTTCTCTCTCATTGTTGTTGTGGCTGGTCTCATCTTTGCTAGAAAACAAAGCTTTGGACATTCGTTTGAATGTGATTTCTAGCTTAGTTTGTCAGCCATTCCCAGCTCTATTTGGTGCATGCCATCGTGGAGACTTCCAAGCCCAGCTTCCAAACTCTCAATACGTTATTTGTTGGTTGCCGCTAAAACATCGCTTTGATGCTACTGATAGGTCCCACACTTCCAGTCAAAGGAGGATTGCAATAGCTAGAGAGATAATATTCTCTTTGGGTGAGAATCAAACCACGATAATTTGGATAAATATTTTTTCTCCTCCTCAATGACTACTCAGCAGAGTTTAAATAAACATGAAACTAACAACCTTTCCTAGATTCTCAATCTCATCTTTCGAAAATAAAGACCAATAATCATACTATCAACAAACTAGAAACAGACTAATAGGTGACAAATACTAAACAATCTCCTCCTTGGATAACAGTCTTGACCAAGTCTCTTTGACAAGCTTTGACCATCTTCCTCAATCCCACGCATGCACTCAATTCTCTTTCATCCTATGTATCTTGGGCACATATCAATTTCTCTAGAACAGTTGGAAAAATTGTTTTCGGGATTTATTAGGCGTGGTCAACAAACTTAATAACTTTTGCTTACCAGAAATTTTGTTCAAGAAAGAAATCCAGTAATGTGAAATGAGGTTCATCTTCTTATATCAAAAAGTACTTAAAGGCAGTTGATAATTACATAGGGATGGACTTAATCACATTCATGCAGTAGGCGGTGTTATTTTGAGGTTTTTATCAATCCAGTTAATCTTCAACTCAAGTAACATAGGCTTTCCTCGACAAGATTGTTTTCTCAACAATGACTAAACAAATAACGAATCAATTGATCAGAGCTATTAGCCCTTTTCTTTTCCCAAACCTGCTTTAGTTTTTATTCACATGTTGATTCTGTACCACTGTAGGCATTGAACGTGAGATTGCATCTTTACAAATGGAGGTATGCTGTTTGTGATTTATTATCTATTCATATAAATGGTATTAATATCTAAAAAAGTTAATAGATGCGTTTATATAATTTTACAAGAAAGTTACTTCTGTATTCATATTTTAGGAGAAGAAATTAGTAGCAGAGATCAAGAAAACAGCTAAAACTGGAAATGAGGTAAGCATGGATGAATTTATTTTTTGTTCATTTAGCATATATGTAATGCACTTTGCACTGTACATGTTACAAGGGACTAGTTGTATTATGAAAATCTAGAAACAATGTCAAGTTCACCGTATTGTACAAGGCTTGACTGTTCTGGTTTCATGTTACTATGTGTCCTATAGGATGTCTTTTTTCAAAAGCTGGCCTTGAACGTTTAATTTTTAGTAACCAACAACCAATTTTTATGTCAACTAGGCTGCCACCAAAATTTTAGCTCGTCAACTAGTTCGTCTGCGGCAGCAAATAACAAATTTGCAAGGAAGTCGTGCCCAGATCAGAGGCATGACAACTCATACACAGGTCACTCTATATTGACACGTGGCTTTTGAACAAATATATTTGGTGCTTCTTTTCCACTTTTTTTAATGCAGTTTGCTACTTTTATAGGCCTTATATGCCAACACTTCAATTTCTACTGGAATGAAAGGTGCAACCAAAGCAATGTCTGCCATGAACAAGGTATACATTTGAAGGTTACATTTTACATATCTTTTCAATTCAGTTGTTTAATCAATGTTCATTGCTTACGTATACGAGGCCTAGAAGTAATTTTCTTATCTTTCTCATTTGGTCAGTCGATGGCTGACAGATTTATATAGTTCTGCTTTAGCATTTGTACTGTATATGGTTTAATGCTTAATATTTTTGGCTATATGAAGAAGCTCTGCTAGTTGAGTAGGGGTGCTATTGGAATTATTTCTACTTGTGAGAGGAAAGTGAATACAAACTAGATTTCTATTGGCTTATTAATAAATTTGTTTTTTTTTTCACATTTTTTCAGGAAATGGCACCTGCAAAACAAGTTAAAGTAATCAAAGAATTCCAGCAGCAGTCAGCCCAGATGGACATGACGGTAAAATTCATTGCCTAAAAGTCAAATCTTTTCAATGTGGGCAAGTCATTTTTGAAAGCTTTGTGTATTATTTACATGATGTTACTTTTTTTACTAGTGGTATTCTCTTTCTGAGTTATGCATAAAATCTGATGGAACTTCTTTCGTTTGTATAAAAATACATTTATTTGTAGGAAGTATTCTAATCTGATTTTCTATTCAGATTGAAATGATGTCGGAAGCTATTGATGAGACATTGGACAAAGACGAGGCTGAAGAAGAAACGGAGGAACTTACTAACCAGGTGCAATAATGATATCCTTTTTTCCTAAGAAATGTTAAATTCAATTTTGTTCCTAGAACTTTGTTAATTGTTTTTGGTTATAGGTGCTCGACGAGATTGGTGTTGACATTGCATCTCAGGTTGGTTGCACGAGTTTGATTAATCCATAAATATTTTGCTGTTGAATTTTTGTATTATGAAGGATAAAAGAATAAAGAATCTGATCATCATAACTTCTTTCTCTTGACAGTTATCTTCAGCCCCAAAAGGCCGGATTGCATCAAAGAAAGTTGAAAATAATGTCCCAAGGTATTTTCAATATTTTTTGCATGCCTTGCAGAAAAGATAGGGCTTAAAGGTTACTGATTTATAAATGAGTAATGTTCTCATGATGACTTTTCAGTTCTGCATCCGCTGATGTTGAGGACCTTGAAAAGAGGCTGGCATCTCTTCGACGAATATGAGATTGAAAAGAAAAAACGAGGTTTCCATCTTACCCATTTTACGACACCATTGATTTTTTATTTATTTATTTATAAATATAGACTAATGACGAATTAGTTAGGATAATATTATTTATTTTATTGTCTAGTCATGCCCGATAATGTGTACCAATACAATAATAAAGCTCTTTCAATGATTTTTCAGGTCTCGAATAAAGCCTGGCATCTTTCTTGCACAGATATGAAGAAGAAATCATGGAATATTGGGACACCTCTCTTAAAATATATGTACAAACAGGTTATATGTAGTTTTTGAATAGAGTCAACAAAAGTGTAACTTTAAGACCGTCGCATCTTTGGTTACTGTTTAGTCCTATTTAGTATTATGTATTAAGCATGCATTGAAATCATTAACGTTATCAAATTTCAATTTTACATTTACATACATTAGGCCTTTTGAATGTGATCGTCTAGTATAACGAAATGGCATGAACTTGTAAGTTTTTAATTCAATGTCCCTTTTGCGATCTTAGTTCTTGTATTTGAAGTATTTACAAACTGTTTTAATTATGAATAGTTAGAAATAAGTGGTGGATAATATGTTTGAGTGTGTATAATGTGAACCACTTTGATGCTACCAAAAATCGCATTTGTCGAAATTCGAGCTGACGACTAAGGATGAGCACGAACACAATCTTTGGGTACCTGAAACAAAGACGTCAATGTGAGTGTGAGTCATCGTCACCCTTCTGATACTTAAGCCAGAAAGAGAATATAAAGAGAATATATGTTGTAAATTGTGTGCAAAAAAATCATACTTAAATAATGAATGAGAATGATGTATTTATAGAGGTAGGTAGTGTAGTTCTAGTAGGACTCATCTTCTTATTTTTTGGAGTGACTATAGGAATAAGTGTTGAAACGTAATTAGGAGTCCAATCCTTTCTTATTTGAAGTGTTGCCTAATATAAGATTTATTTACGACTTAGGATCCCTGAGATGGGGTGGTAGGTAGGGCCAGAGTTCTTAATTGAATTGGTGTCTATGAGTGAAGGATACTACTCGAGAATACACCCCGTCACGAGGTGGTGCATGCTCGAGGACATAGCCTGAGGACCTTTATCACCAAATTACCCAAAAACATTAGCGCAATAGCTCGAGCATTATGGGCCACATGCTCGAGCACCACACGCATCTCGAGTTATCTAGGATGCGTCTCATGAGTTTGGAAAAGCTCGAGTTAACAAAATGCTCGATCATGATAATACCAAATCACTGGCCACTGTGCAACCATGCTCGAGGTTTGAGGATGGATACAGCGTCGTCAGAGTGCTCGATGCCGTGCTGTTTGCTTACGCCTTTGATCGTGCTCAAGGGCTTACGTTATGATTACGCCAGCCCTGGTTAAAAAAGGCAGTAAAAGCTCGCCCGTTGGATGGATGACGCGTGACAAGATCCAATGATTGAGGAGGTGACTCTTGCTCTCCCCTCACAGGAAGGCTATAAATACCTTATTTTCCCTTCATTTTTCACCTTTTGACTTTCAGTAATTCCTCTGCCCTCCTCGAGATTGAGTATTAAGGTAAGAGCTCGAGCACTTAAGTTGTTTCTTAGATAGTTTTAAGTTAGGATGTCAAGTAGTGATAGCAGTAGGTCGCCCTCGTCCTCGGGTACAACACTTGAGGGACAGGCAAAATTGATCGTGCCTATGGCCGTACCCCTGAACATTCAGCCTCGAGCTCAGGCTAACTCGATCACTTTTACCTATCCCGACCAGAGCTGTAGATTTAAGGAGCACCTAGCCGTAGCTTATGCTCGGGAATATGGGATCATGCCGGGATGTGACATTAGGTCTCCCGAGCTCGGGGGTAGGATGATAATGGCTAGGGAAGAGGAGTTTGTCATTTTAAGGATTCTTTAAAGGGAGGTTTTAGGTGGCCTTTACATTCTTTCTTCCTCGCCCTTCTGGTCGATTTCAATATGTGCCCAAGTCAGCTAGTGCCAAATGGATGGAGGATGTTAACGTATTTTTTTTTATTGTATGTCGATACCTAGGTATTGTTACATACCTCGACCTGTGTAGAATGGTCTTCGACCTCAATCAACTCCCCCAGTTTACTTGTTTTGCCTACCTTTCAACCCGGGGAGGGTTTAGAGTCCCGAGGATGCCCAGTTCCTTAAAGGGATGGAAGGAAAAATGGTTTTATGTTATTCCTTGGGATAAAGACCTTCATTTCCGCCCTCAGTAGGGGTTCTCGGATATGTCGAGCTTTTGTGAGGGCCAAGCCTATTTTGAGTCTTTACAGAGGGATAAGCTCATGCTAGAGAACCTCGAGCCCCTTGTGTATGATTAGATGACATCCTCGAGGACGACATCTTGGATCTGGCGGAGATGAAAGGCCTTGAAGGTAGGACTTATACCTTTTCATTTTGTTTAATTTATATCCTGAGGACATAAAGCTCGTGCTAACGTATCCCCAATGTGTGCAGGAATGACATTCGACCCATCTGCCTTACGCCAAGCCGTCGGTAGTAAAAATAAGGCTCCTCAAGCTCGGGCCCCCAGGCAAAAAAAAGGAAAGAAACGACCTCGAGATTCGAGGTATGAGCAACCAGCAATTAGCCCTGGTGAGTCCTCGAGAGCTAATGTAACCTTGCTGGGTTTGGGAAGGCCCGCTGCTACTCGCCCTACGACCCAGAGGACTCCTTGAGGGACTTTAATGCCTCGACCCAATGTCGTCGTGGATCTTGACGATGAGGGTATTCCACCACATCTCAGATAACCCGAGGACCGAGAATTGTGCCACCTTGTCCCAGGCATTATAGATAAATATCACGGGGACTTGGGGCCTGAGGATGGAGTGCTTGAGGCTTTGCTGACCAAGGTGGCCATTCACTAGATCGATATATGCCATAGGCTCGAGTTGTTTACTAATGTTTTTGTCTTAGGGAATATGTTTGGGGATTTACGCAATTGTTTGACAATAGGTTTGAGCTCGACGATAATATGATCAGTTTGTCTTAGGCCCGACGTTGAGTGTAGGGCCGACGATATTTTGTATGATCCCAAGGTATGATTAATCCCGAGGATGTATTAGACCTTGACAGTAATTTCGGAAATGGTCATGCTCGAGCATGACAGGGCTTTGGTGATATTAGGCCCGTGTCATGTCTTAGAGGTGTCTGTGCGTGACAGGGCTTTGGTGAGATCATGCCTGTAGCATGTCTCGGGGGTGCCTGCGCAAGACAAGGCTTTTTGGAGATCCTGCCCGTAGCATGTCTTAGAGGTGCTTGTGCGTGAGATGGCTTTTTGGAGATCATGCCCATAGCATGTCTCGGAGAGTGCTCATGGCATGTCTCAAGGTGTTCGCTCGCATCATGCCATGAGGTGCCCGTTCTTGATGGGTCTTTTGGAGAACATGGCCGAAGCGTGTCTCAAAGGTACCTGTGCGTGAACACTTTTAAAAAAATTATGTTGGGTCTTTCCCAACGACCACTTCATATAAGCTTCGCTATGTTCTAAAACAAGTATGAGCTCGCAGGCCTTGATGAATGAGCTACCGAAAGTAAAATGTGCAGGGCATGCAAGCTCGATGAAAAATTAAACTAATAGTAAACAAAAGAAAATGCATAGGGCACACAAGCCCAATAAAAAATGAAAGTAAACTAATACTTGTAATAAAATGGACAAGGTCATGATTTACTTGTGATAAACCTTGAGGTTGTTGGCATTCCAAGGCCTTGGGAGTGGTCTTCATGACATGTCTCTCAAGCTGTATGCTCCACTTCAAACTTGCCAAATAACCTCATAGGGTCCTTCCCATGCTGGGCCGAGTTTTCTCGGGGTATGACTGGCGGCCCCAGCCCTTCTGAGCACTAGGTCTCCAATCCTGAATCTTCTGGGTCTGACCTTGCTATTGAAATATTTGGTTGTCCTATTTATATATGAGGCAACTCGTAATGCAGCCTGCTCACGTGCTTCTTCCAAGAGGTCGAGATGTTCAGTAGTATATCCCCCGGCACCGGACTCTAAACCCCTAAGCGATGGTAGGCTAACTTTGATGGGGATAGTGGCCTCCAACCCAAAAGCCAGCATAAAAGGAGTCTCCCTTGTCGTTGTTCTTTGCGAAGTCCTATAAGTCCATAATATAGAGGGTAACTCATCAGGCCAGTTACCATACGCACCTTCAACCTTTGTGCGAAGGTCTTGAAGTATAATCCGGTTGGTTACCTCGGCCAATCCATTACTCTGAGGGCGCGCGATCGAGGTTAGGCGATAATCTATCCCAATGTTTGTGCAAAAGCTTTTGAACTGTGCATTATCAAATTGCCTCCCATTGTCAGTTATGTGCACCTTAGGTATCCCGAACCTACATATGACGGACTTCCAGATGAAAGATCTTAGCTTGGGCTCCGAGATAGTTGCCTGGGGCTCTGCTTCTGCCCACTTTGTAAAGTACTCAATAGCTACAGCCACAAACTTCAGTTGTCCTCTTGCTATCGGAAAGGGCCCGAGGATTTCAACTCCCAATCGCTCGAAGGAAGCTGAACAGTGTATAGGGGTGAGCTCTTCAGCGGGGGTATGAACGACGTTACAAACCTTTGACACTTATCGCATTTTTTCACATAGTCCGAGACATCTTTCTTCATGGTTGGCCAATAGTACTCGTACCTTATATGTTTAAAGGCGAGTGCACGTGCTCCTTGATGATCTCCACGTATATCCTCATGAACTTCTACCATAGCCTGTGTTGATTCAGAGGATTTGAGGCATCTAAGGCATGAAAGTGTAAAACTCTTGCGAAAGAGGACTCCTTAGATTATGCAGTACCTTGGTGATCTGGATTGGACGTTCCTAGCTTCCTTCGGATCCTCGGGGAGATTTCCGTTAGTTATGAATTCAACTATGGGATCCATCCAAGAGGGCTCACTATCAATGTCCATGACGGTTAGTTCTTGACCAATGCTCGGCTCCGTCACAATTTTGATGTGGATTGTTTTATCAAGTCTATCTACTCCCATGAATACAAGTCTTGATAGTGCATCTGCCTTACTGTTATTAGCCCGAGCGATCTTCAAAATCTGACAATCCTTGAATTGCCTTTGTAGAACATGTACTTTCAAACAGACATGCTCATCTTTTCGTCATTCCTTTCGAATGCTCCTTCAATCTGNGTTATGAATTCAACTATGGGATCCATCCAAGAGGGCTCACTATCAATGTCCATGACGGTTAGTTCTTGACCAATGCTCGGCTCCGTCACAATTTTGATGTGGATTGTTTTATCAAGTCTATCTACTCCCATGAATACAAGTCTTGATAGTGCATCTGCCTTACTGTTATTAGCCCGAGCGATCTTCAAAATCTGACAATCCTTGAATTGCCTTTGTAGAACATGTACTTTCAAACAGACATGCTCATCTTTTCGTCATTCCTTTTGAATGCTCCTTCAATCTGTCATACCACAAGTTGTGAATCGCTAAATACCTTGACGTGTTTAATTTCCAAGCTATTAGCAAGTTCAAGAGCAATGACCATAGCCTCATATTCTGTCTCATTGTTGGTAGCTTCAAATTTGAATATGAGTGCACATTGAATTTCGGTTAGTTTGTCCAGACTGCTGATAATAACCCCTGCACCCGAGCCCGATGAGTTGGACGCTCCATCAACAAATATTTCCCATACATTCCCCATGGTGGTCGAGAGTTTTACAATGAAATCTGCTAGGACTTGTCATTTGATAGAAGGTCGGGGTTTGAACTCTATGTCAAATTGACCAAGTTCAATAGCTCACTTCAACAATCTTCCTGAAATATTCGAATTTTGAAGCATTTGTCTGAGTGGCTAGTCCGTAAGCACTACAACGGAGTGTGACTGAAAATATTGTCGTAGCTTTTGAGTTGTCATAACCAGTGCAAGGGAAAGTTGTTCTGCCAAGGTATACGTTGTCTTTGCGTCCAATAATGCCTTGCTCACATAATAGATGGGTTGTTGAGCATTCTTCACCTCTTTCACTAGTACTCCGCTCTCCAGGCTTGGACCTTGTGAGGATTGGAAGAGTAGCCGATGTCTGCTTGAGTTCCGGAGAGTTTTTCACACTCCTCATTCCAACTAAAACTCTGATTGCCTCCGAGAATTTTGAAGAAGGGAAAACACCTGTCTGCTGCTCTAGACATGAAACTATTCAAGGAAGCGACCCGACCCATCAACTTCTGAACCTCTTTCTTGTTCCTAGCTGATTCCATGGATATTAAGGCCCGTATTTTGTTTTGGTTTGCCTCAATCCCCCTCTGTATGATCATGAAGCCCAAGAACTTTCCCGATGCCACCCCAAAAGCACACTTGGCTGTGTTTAACTTCATTTTGTATCTTTGGAGAGTAGAAAACACCTTCTCTAGATCGACGGTATGCTTATCCTCCTGCTTACTTTTGACCACCATATCATTGACATAGGCATCAATGTTCTTCCCAATCAGGTCAACAAAGACTTTGTTGATGAGCCTATGATATGTTGCCTCTACATTCTTCAAACCAAATGGTATGACCTCGTAGTAATATATGTCGGAGTCAGTGATGATTGATGTCTTTTCTTGGTCTTCTTCAGCCGTAAGGATCTAGTGATAGCCTGAGAACACTACAAGAAAGCTGTACAACCTGTGGCCCAAGTATTGCCTACCAAGTTATCAATTTGAGGCAGGGGATAATTGTCTTATGGGCACGCCTTGTTGAGATTTGTGAAGTCGATATATACCCTCCACTTGCCATTAGCCTTCTTGACAAGAACAACGTTGGCGAGCCAATCTGGATACTGGACTTCCCTGATGAACTGAGCATCGATGAGTTTGTTGATCTCCTCGCATATTACCTCCCGTCTCTCCGGCACAAATTTCATCTTCCTCTACTTTACTGGTTTAGCATCAAGCCTTACGTTTAGTCTATGGACCACGACATCGGGGTCTATCCCCGAAATGTCCTGCACCCTCCATGTGAATACATCCATATTGCGAGATAAACACTTGATGAGTTCATCCTTGAGAGCGATGTTAAGATCCCTACCAATGGTTGCTTTTTTATCATGCTCGAGCTCGACCTCTACTAAATCTTCCACTGGAGCAAGTCTCTCTTGGTGCCCAAGCTCAAGCTCAGGGGTAGATAGTTGCATGACGTTAGTGCTCAAACTCTGAATACTCGAGACATAACACTTCATCGCCGCTGTTTGATCTCCACACAATCCCTATGCCATGACTGGTTGGTAATTTCATAGCAAGATGAAAAGTGGATACAATGGCCTTGATCTTGTTGAGTAGTGGTTTTCCCAGAATGACGTTGTATAAGGTCTGGACCACATGAAAAGACGTAATCTCTGTCACCTGCTTCTGGTTTGAGCCCAAAGTTGGTGGAAGGTCAACAATTCCTTCCGGAATGATTGTTCCACCCCCAAATCCTTGGAGCGGGGTCTTAACCATCTTGAGTTGTTTAATAAAAATTTCCATCTTCACATAGGCGTCATGGGACAATACATTGGCTGCACTTCCATTGTCCACCAGTATTCTCTTGACTTCAAACTTAGCTATTATGACCAAGGCATCATCATGAGAAAATGTTATACCTTCCTGATCTCTTGTCCCGAAGGTAAAGTCTCCCGTGTTGGAAAGAGTGGTCTCCTGGGCCAATCCATACCGTCGAGCATATTGTTTCCTTCCACTATTTGAGTCTTCACCCGACACTATTTCTCGAAACTATAATATTGATCGTACCAACGGTGGGCTTGTTACCTCCTCCTAAGCCCGAGGTGTTACCCTTGTTGTGATCATTCCTTGGACGCTTGTCATTCCTGACTTATGCCTTTAAAAATCCCTTTTTAATCAATGCCTCAATCTCTCGCTGCAACATTATACATTCTTCCGTCGTGTGCCTATGATCCTTGTGAAAGTCACAATATTTGCTCTTGTCTCTATTCTCCGGGGACACTGCAACCTAGGAGGCCATTTAAGTTCCTTCATGTCCCTGATCTCCATCAGCATGTTAGACTTAGAAGTGTTCAGACGAGCAAATGGCCTAGGTTGTCCTTCCTGCCTCTGCTTGCCCCAAGCATGATCATGTCGCAAGCTGGGCTCGTGCGACCTCTTAAGTTGCGATTTCTCAGAGTTTGGGAAGCCTTCATTGCCTTCTCCATATTGATGTATTTTTCACCTCGGGTTAAGAGCTCTGTTACTGACTTCAAGGGTGTCTTACATAAAGACATTCTGAAGGCTTCACACCTTACTGCATATGTTAGAGTCGAAACTGCTGCTGTGATGTGAAGGTCTGGTATATGTAACCTCTCTTTGTTGAATCTCGTCATGAAGTTATGTAAAGTCTCATTAGGCCCCTGGCGGAGCTGCATGAGGGTGGCTACTATCTTCCTGATGCGCTTACTAATTGCAAAGAAGGCGGAGAACTTATTAGCAAGGTCAGAGAATGACGATATAGAGTTAGGCTCCAATGTGGCGAACGAATCCCTGGCAGCGTTGGTCAATGTTTGAAGAAAGGCCTTGCACATTACTTGGTCTGGCGTAACCTGTAGGTTCATGACGTCTGTGTAAACATTAAGATGGTTGATGTGGTCGGTGGTCCTATCATATTCCTTCATGCGGGGAAACTTGAACCTGTTCGGGAGGGGATGTGAAAGAACTTTTGTCATGAATGGAGTGTTAGGGGTGAACCCCATTACTCTCTTGGTATTCTGATGTAGTCCTGCTGCGATCCCATCTTGTATGATTCGAGCGAGTTCTCTCGAGTCCATAGTTACCAATCTCGAGGCCGAGACTAGTAGGGATATGCCCGAAGCCCTAGATCCACCGTTGTCATGAGCATCATGGGCGTCCCGAGCTCGAGCATCAGCCATGAGACCTCCTCCAACACCGGTGTATGTGCATGCGCTGGTGCTAGAGCTTGGGAAATGTTTCCTTGGCTGAGTAGCTGAGTTAGGGTCGCAACTTGTTGACGAAGCTCTTCGAATGCTTAGCGGTAACCAATGCTGGTGGAGGATTTGTCATTCCTAGTGACTCTTCTTGATGAACTGGAGGATCTGCAATGGGTGGTTGATTCAGAGCGGATGAGCTTGCAAAAGGAAGACCTGAATGCGTATTTACCATGACTTTTGGTAACATTTTACACAGACGTTGCCAATGATGCTACCAATGGCACCTATCAAAATTCGAGCTTGACGACAAAGGATGAGCTTGAACACGATCTTTCGATACCTAAAACAAAGGCGTCGAGGTGGGTCCTCATCGCCCCTCCGATGCTTAATTTAGAAATAGAATATGAAGAGAATATATGCTGTAAATTGTGTGCAAAAAACATACCTGAATAATGAATGAGAATAATGTATTTATAGAGGTAGATAGTGTAGTTCTAGTAGGACTCATCTCTTTATTTTTTGGAGTGACTATAGAGATAAGTGTTGGAATGTAATTAGGAGTCTAATCCTTCCTTGTTTGAAGTGTTGTCTAAGATAAGACTCATTTACGACTTACGATCCTTGAGATGGGGTGGTAGGGCCAAAGTCCTTGATTGAATTCATGCTTGTGAATGAAGGATACTACTCGAGGACGCACCTCGTCACGAGGTGGTGCATGCTCGAGAACGTAGCCCGAGGACCTTCATCACCAAATTACCCAAAAACACTGGCGCGATAGCTCAAGCATTATGGGCCACATGCTCGAGCACCACACGTATCTCGATCACGATAATACCAAATCACACTTCATTAAGATATTCTCATGGAGATCCATTTTCTCATATTATTGAGCAAAAGCAAAAATGCCATTAATGGTATTTGAGATTTAGGGAGGGCAAGATGATGGAATGGGGGTGGGTTTTCCATTCTCATCATGTCCTATTAGGGATTTTAAGGAGATGGGATTAGACGAGGTTGGACGGGAGCAAGGTAGGACAGGGTGAGTCGGGTCGGGTCGGGATTAAAATATTTCATTTAATCGCCTTGTGTGCTTGGCCTCTTGATATTTATTATTTTAATTTTCTTTTCAACCGCCTACAAGCTCACACTCGAGACTTTATTTCTTCAAAATATTTACTAAAATTACGTTTTGCACCTAATTCCAGTCCCTAATATGCACACAAAGTCATGTCCCTAGCATGTGCCAATGGTAGCAAGAGGTGATAGGAGCAGGTTGGACGGAAATAGTCAATCGATGTATTTCAGTGAATTAATGAAAGGTCAACTATGATTTGAGCTATTAAAATATAAGGGGCGCGACAAGTTATAGTGTAACTAAACAATTGCAATTTTTTAAAATTACTCCAACACAAGGGTTATGTACTAGTGAAAAAATTGTTAACGAGAATTTTGATGATACAAAATTTATGTTAAAAATCATGTTTTTAACTATATTTCATTTCAATGGATATTAAAATTCACCTTTTCTCTAATTCATATTCAATTATTTATTTTATGAAAGCTACAATTTGTATCAAGTTTTTAACATCAAGTTTCATCCTCATTTTTTTAATCAAAATCTGTTAAAAGTGATTTTTATCTACACAAAAACAAGGAAATGTTTGTTAATTTGAAGAAAACAATAGTTACAAGCATAAGTTACTTTTTAATTCCTTATACATTATGAGTGTGTTTGAATGACTCTATTTTTCACATAACATATCTTTTTTCCTCTCAAGTTCTTACTTTTGGAGTGTTTGATCGACAATTTTTTCTATGAAAAATATTCTCCAACTTTTGATCATGCGACCACATTTTTCTCAAAAATGAGGAAAATATTTTTCTTTAGGGAGGGATGATTTTTATTTTTTAGGTAATTCTCTCTCCCTCCCTCCCTCTCTCTCCCTCTCTCTCTCTCTCTCTCTCTCTCTCTCTCATTTACTTACTAATAAAAAATGGACAAATATAATTTTTCTATATTGAAACTAAATCATTCAAACACATTTAATTAATAATTTTTGTTATGACTTATAACTAGGAATTGCCACATGGCATCGTAACCAAGCTCCGGGACCAGATCCAAACAAACCAGAAAGCCCTTTTACTATGAGACCGAGGCCCATGATTTGAGTCCATGCACTGCACCGAGGCCCAAGCTATTCTGAGGCCCATTATCCAAGGCCCAAATATTTTCGAGGCACCACCACGGATCTGAGGCTCTTCAGGAGCCAGTAATGACTCATGTGCAGAAATTTGCTTGTGATGAAGGTTTTTGTTTGAATGATTGATGTAAGTTACATATTTTTTTGACGGAATTGACACTTGGCGCCCCTTGTGGGGGTTGAATTTTGATTTTTATGTATATATGGAATTGAATATTTTCTAATTTTTTGAATTAAATTATTAATAAATAAATTCTATTCATGGTTTGTGTAAAATGTAAATAAGTAGAATTTTTGGCAAAAAAAATGGCGCGGGTGCGGAGACGGAATAAATTTTTAGTTTATTATATGTATGTATGAAGGAAAAAAAAGGAACTTGCACCACCGCCTATATTTTTCATCAAATATTCTTAGCTTTGTTTTTTTATGAAAGATAGAAGATTGATAAAATGGGAAGATGGAAATACGTCCAGAATGAAAAGTAAATGGAGGATTCACTCTTTTACGTTTTGTTTCTTATGAAAGATAGAAGATGGATAAAATGGGAAGAGAGAAATACGTCCAGAATGAACAGTAAATGGAGGATTGACTCTTTTAATAGAAGAGGGATTTGATTTAATGTAGATTAAAAAATTGAATGTGTGTATTATTATTTGAATACTTTTACAACATAGATTTATTGTAAATTGATATATTAGTTATTAGTTGGATAAAAAATTCGTAACAATTGCATAGGAAATTTATTACGATAAAGTATTAGGTAAGTAAATTTTATTTGACATAAGAAAGATATGTGTGTGACTAAATGGTAATATGTACAATAAAAATTAAAGTTTAGCATTTTCAATAATACAAACTAAAATTTGTATTATAATTAAAATTTTGTTGAAAAT
>CAIGRL010059146.1:0-13562 GCA_903798325.1 Fraxinus xanthoxyloides | reverse complement strand
TAGAGGATCTGAATGCAGTTGTTTTGCGGGAACTCATGGTTATATGGCTCCAGGTTAGTTTTAAGATACTTGAAACTATTTAAGTAACCACGATCTTTTGCTTAAAATTATTTTTGCACTAATATTACTTGTTAATCTCTGCAATCAAATAAATCTAGGAATCTTGATATTTAATAAATCATTTTCATTTGAATTTCAAAAGGTACATGAATCTTGATAATGTCTAATGCTAGGCTATTATTATTTCTGTTTCTTATTATTGCATTGTGGGTTTATGTTAGTGGATTAAGATCATTCTAAGAGACACTAAGAGGACAATAAGATATGGTTCTTGAAATGGAATTTAGGGCAATACTTCACTCAGATATTACTATAATATTTCAATGAAGTATCAAAAAATCTTGTCAATATATCGTTACTTGTTTGTGCTTTGTTTTAATGATGGAATTTCTGTGCAGAACTAGCATATTCATTCAAAGTCACTGAAAAGAGTGACATATACAGTTTCGGAGTGGTTCTGCTGGAATTAGTGACAGGTAGAAGGCCAATCGAGGAGGCTTATGGTGAAGGAAAGGATATCGTTTACTGGGTTTCGACTTATTTAAATGACCAGGAAAGTGTTGTTAAAGTTCTTGATCCCAAGGTGGTTTCTGATTTTGTCAAGGATGATATGATAAAGTTCTTGAAGATTGCTGCATCATGCACTACCAAACTTCCAAATCTTCGACCGAATATGAAAGAAGTGGTGAAAATGCTTATTGATGCTGAACCTTGCATTGTAAGATCTCCTGACGCCTGTGTTAAAAACAAGAAGGTTTTCTTGTAGAAGTAAACCGATCAAAATGGTGCACAAGGACTCATGTAGCCGATCCTAAGTTTACTGGGAATAAGACTCTTGTTTTTTAGTAGTGAATATATAATTCTGTTGTAAGATTGCACTTTTTTTCAGCTTTAGATTATATATCTTCTTGGGAGTGAACATATAGGTCTCTTATTCTGCTATTGCTGTAAAAACTATAGAAATTTGAAGAATTGAGCTTTTCTGCATATCCTTAAGAGGATTCTTCATTTGTGTCAATACAGATATAGAGGGTGTTTGATAGATATTAAAATTGAAAAATTAACCGTTATTGTTGACTTTTATTAGACAGGTAGGACCCAATAACAGCTATATTTTCGATTTTAATTGAATTTTAAGTCGTATCAAACACGCTCAAAAATTTGAGCAAGTTTTGAAGATGATCAAAGCTTATAATCATCTTATTTGCGAGGGAAAATTACATTAACGGTCTCTAACCTTTTCGATTTTTGCAGACTTTACTCTAACCGTTAATTTATTTCAGCGAAGCTCCCTAACCTTTCATAAATATGTACTTGGAGTTCAACTAGATGGAAACCATTTGATTGTTTGTTAACCAAAATAGTCAAAAATTTGATCAATTTTGAAAAAATTAAAAAGGGCAAAATGCACTTTCCTGACATTAAATAAGCTAAAAAATTAAATTAAAAAACCAAAAATAAAAGAAAACGGGGGCTTCACCATCTTCCACACCCCCATCCTACCCTACCCCCACCAAATCAAAACGTCGATGATGGCCGGCCAACGACCTCCGGCCCCTACACCGTCCATAAAATCAATAATCAAAATCATCTCCTTCACAACTAGGAAAATCAGCAAAGTTCCACTGAATGGTGCCCAAACTTCTTAAATCTACCCCTAATACAACATCACATCCCCCTAGGGAAGGTAAGAATAGATTGGCTAGGATGTTACAGCAACCGAGGCAAGGGAGGGTGTCTCCATTTGCAACTTGGACTGCCATGTAGCCTTTTTCCACTGGTAGCTTTGCCCTCCTTGCTACAATTATATCGATGAAACTATGTGTACTACCAGTATCAATAAGAATAATGACAGAACACGTACCAATTTTTTCAACTAATCTCATGGTCTTAGGAGAAGGTGCTCCTGCAATAGCATGCATTGAGATACCCAACAACTCTACTTGTTGTATGAAAGCAATTTCCACTATGTTTGGCTGTCTAGGATCCTCTTCATCGTTGAATGTCTCTTCCTCTTCCTCAAACTCCATCCCTTCTAGTAAATACAATTTTGGCCTGCTGCACTTGTGTCCAGTGTGGTATTTCTCATCACAAAAATAACACAGCCATTTATCTCTTCTTTCTTGCATTTGGTTGGGGGTTACACGTCTTATGGGGTAGGGACTTTTTTCTTGGGATTTGCGGGTTGGCTCTTGGATCCTGGGGTGCTGGCAATCTGGGTACTGGATTTTGGGCTCGTAGTTTGGGTATATTGCTGGGTCCTGGTAATCTTAGGGGGGTAGATTTAAGTGTGGGGAAATGTGGGCTGTTTGAGGTTGGATAAGTTTAGTGGGGATACATTTTTCTGGTTACCTCCTCTTCTTGTAGCCGAGCTAGTCCAAAGGCAGCAGAAAGGGTGGTGGGTTTAAACATAGTAACAATAATTCGTAATTCATCTCTTAAGCCACTCAAGAAAGTGCTTATGCGAAACTCTTCACTAACCCCATTTATTTTGTTGGACAGGACTTCAAAAGCCGTTTGGTACTCCTCAACACTTCCTGTCTGTTTGAGCTTGGTGACTGCACCTACCGGACCCTCGTATGTTGAAGGTCCAAACCTGGTACGGAGGGCTACTAAGAATCCATCCCAAGTTGTTACCGAGGTTGACTCTTTAAGCCAGTGATACCAAGTCAGCGCCTTCCCCTCCATGTGGAAAGCTGCAATATCCAATTTGTGGGTCTCCCGAGTTCCAGAGTAAGTGAAAAACTGCTCCGCCTTCAAGATCCATTCAATGGGGTCTCCTCCATCAAAGCGAGGAAAATCCAAGCAAAGAGATCGAGCTTGGATTTCCCCATGTCCTTCAAACAAGGGATTAGCATTTCCTTTAACATTGTTAGAGGTCCCCTCACTTGAACTGAGTTTGGTTGTAATTTGGACTAAACTGTCATAGCTTGAGGCCAAATTATTGAGCTGCTGTAAACAGGGAGCTCGCCACTCGCTACATGCAGGCTTGGAGCTCAAGCGCTGGTGCTGCCGCTCGATGCACGTGAAGAATGTCGCTCTAGCAGCAGTGTTATCCGTCCCAAGCCTGATTGCTATTTTGACGAATTTTAAGATGCTCATTCTATCTAAAACACAACAATTAGGGTTGTATATACACTCCATGATTAATTGGCTCTTCATAGCATTAGAGAACATTAGATTTTAACAAAGAGCATCAAATCTTGTAACAACAATCTATATTTTGGTCTAGTGAATTTTCCTCCTCCGCCCGTAGCTTTTTCCCGTCTGGGTTTCCACGTAAAATCTTGTATTCTTTGTGTTTGGATTTATTTTCTCATTATCTCGTTATTCTCTAACACTAGACGTGTTGAAAATATTGTACATAGTGTGCTTAACCTTCTAAATGAAGTAGGTCAATATACCAACTTAACTCTTAAGCCGGATATAGCCCCTGTTTGAGCTACATTATTTTTTTAATTCTCATTTTTAATCACACATTCTTCAATAAAATAATGTTTTTCATCACATCAATAACTTTTCCTTCATTTTCAATCATATATTCTCCATCACATAAAAAAATACATTCTTGGCTACAAAATGTGCACCAAACATGGTGATAGTGCAAAATTAACAACTGAAATAGCTATTAATATACAATTATTATCACTTAAATAGAGTGATTAATGATTGTCCAAAAGAAAGGAAGGCACACCAAGAGTAAACTTCTCAGATGCGTTTTCTCCAGTTGTAAAGCATAACTCAATTAGAGCTTTGCTTGGTACTGTGGTTAAGCATGATTTGGAGTTTGAGCGACTAGATGTGATTACAACATTCTTTCATGGAGAACTTGAAGAGGACATTCATATGCAACAACCAGAAGGTTTTGTAGTTACAGGAAATGGGGACTGTGTGTTGAAGAAATCCTGAAGCAATCACTAAGACAGTGGTATAAAAGGTTTGATTCATTCATGATTACTCATGACTTTAATAGAAGCAGTTATAATAGTTGTGTGTATTTTAGGAAGTGGGGGTGATAGGTCGTTTATATGTCTACTATTGTATGTTGATTATTATTATATGTCTGTTGATAGCCGCTAAGGATAAAGCAATCGTGAGAAAGGTAAACCACAGCTCAGTGAAGAGTTTGACATGAAAGATTTGGGAGTAGCAATGAAGATCTTTGGAAGGGAGATCTCGAGGGATTGGAAGGCCAGCATATTATACTTGAGTCAGAAAGAATACATCGAGAAAGTACTCTACAGTTTTAATGTGCTTAATGCAAAGGCTGTCAGTACTCCTTTTCCTATCCACTTTAAGTTGTCATCTGCTTTTTATTCACATAGATTACATGTCACGGATTCCTTATTCGAATGCAGTTGGATTGCTTATGTATGATATGGTTTGTACACACCCAAATTTAGCATATGCAATCTGTGCAATTAACAAATACATGACAAATACTGGCAAAAAACATTGGAAAACGGTGCAATGGATTTTTAGATACCAACATGGCTCTACCAATGCTTGTTTGCATTTTGAGATAAGTACAAATGGAGTCATTGGGTATGTTGATTCAGATTTTGCAGAAAATTTTGATAAAAGGAAATCTCTTATGGGGTATGTATTTACAATTGGTGGTTGTGCGATCAATTGGAAGGCTAGTTTACAGAATACAGTGGCATTATCTACTATAGAGGTAGAGTACATGGCTAGTACAGAAGCTTGTAAGGGAGCTACGTTGTTAAGGGAATAAAGGCAGAGTGCTATTTTTCTAACAAAAGACTAGATGTTTCACTAGAGGACAAAGCACTATGATGTGAGATATCATTTTGTGTGTGATGTGATTGCTTATGGTGATATTGTAGTGAGAAATGTTGATACCAAAGAGAATCCGTTGATATGTTAATAGAGACACTCTCTATAGCCATGTTTGTGCATCGTTTGGACTTTGTTGGTATTTGTTGCTGAATTAGGCCTTAGGGACTTATGTGGAAGAGGTGGAGAATCGTTTGTTGAAGAGTGGAGAGTAATTCCTTGTATTGTAATTTGTGTCAAAGTGGAGATTTGTTGAAGTAATAATCCAAATTCCATTGGCTATTGGTGGTTTGGTGGAAGAGGCGTTAAAGAAGTCTAACACCAAGGAGAAGAAATCGCTGCATTTTGGCTCGATGCGCGATCATCTCTTGCTCGATTGCTCAGAACAGGGAGCTCGCCACTCGCTGCCCAGGAACTTGTTCACAATTTTGACGAATTTTAAGATGCACATTCCATCTAAAACACTATAATTAGGGTTGTATATATACTCCACGACTAGTTGGCTCTTCATAGTATTAGAGAACATTAAATTTTGATTGAGAGCATCAAATCTTGTAACAACCATCCATATTTTGGTCTAGTGAATTCTCCTACTTTATCCGTAGTTTTTTTCGGTATGGGTTTTCAAGTAAAATCTTGTGTTCTTGTATTTGAATTTATTTTCACATTGTCATATTATCTCATTATTCTCTGGCACGAGGCATGTTGAAAATTTTGTACATGGTGTGCTTAAACTTCTAAGTGAAGTGGTTCAATATACCTACTTAACTCTTAAGCCCCATATAGTGCAAAATTAACGATTGAAATAGCTATCAGTATACAATTATCACCTAAATAGAGTAATTAACGATCGTCCAAAACCACTAAATAATGAAAAATTCTCAAGAAAATTTGGAAAAATCACCTGAGCTAAAATTTCCTCTGAAGCAAACGGCTTACCGATTGCAGGGCACTCGAGTTTCACATTCCCATTCTCATCCTCGACCACTTTATATGAAACCTCTTTAGACTTCTCATCAACCTCATTCATCTTCCTTCCAATAAATCTCTTCACTGAAAAAAAAAACGTGTTCTCCGGGTTCACCACGGCACGGCTTGCCTTTTCGCAATATGTCCGACTAACCGGTCCCCGTTCTTGGTATAAGCCACCGGCGTCGTTCGCTGCCCCTCGGCGTTGTTTATGACGGTGGGTTGTCCACCCTCCTTCGCAGCCACAGCAGAATTGGTAGTTCCAAAGTCCCACAACCTTCTCATTTACCACCTTCAAGGGGCTGTATTTTTTCAGCTTCTTGTTCTTTGAATTGAACGAAATGATTGAAATTCGACCTGGCTTATGGTCGGGAGTCTTGATGATTGAGAAAATGGGAAGTGAACTTGTGTTGCACACGCCATGTTACTTGAGATTATTATGCTTTCTTAAAGCCGAATTTTTTTTGATAATGGGTCGTGACGAGAATCTGCACGGTGGAGTGGATTTATAAGAGAAGATTTCGGATATGAAGTCTCTTTTTGGCGATTCAAGAAGAGTCTAGCAGTTGGATTATAGGATTTTTGTAGGGTACCATATATGTGCGGAAGTTATGTCCTTTTCACTTTGGTTTTTTAAGGAAGTCGAGGATGTTCTCGTAGAGGAAACAAAGCTGCTCCAGAAAATCAGCTTCATTTTTTTTGTTTTTTATTTTTCTCTTCTTTGAGAATAATGCATCTGAAACTTCCATGCTAAACAAACGATTGGGCCCAATGGACATATAGCCCAAATCCCAAAACCCGATTTTGGGCCCAGTTGAGTTTGATCATGATCGTCCAATGGCCCATAATTATTCGAGTAAAGAAAAATAACAAAGAACTAGTTTAACAAGGACACGTGTCATGCTGCTGACTTCAATATAAATGTCACAAATTTATGGCTAGGAAAATTATGAGGGTCCCCCCATATTCTGAGATTAAAAAGCACAGCCACTTGCATCATCATAATCTTATCTTTCTATCTTGTCCCATTATTAACATATTATTACGATTTTTTATAGTATACGAACAATTTGTAATAGTCGAGATCGCCTTGATACGCTTAAGAGATGACTCGACTAAAAGGTTGTATGTGAGAGTCGCAAGCCAAACTCGAGGGTATGACCTCTCGTTCGAGGACGACTCTAATTGTTCTTGCATTTTGCTTCACATGCTGTACAATAAACAGTGTTTCTTGAACAAGAATTCAGTAGTTTATGGCTCATTTGCAATATCCCAACCAACCATATGTTTTCAAAGGGTCACAGAGAGAACTCTATTGGAGATATAGAGATGTAAAGCACTATGCAAGGCTCGACAAGCAAAAATTCAAGAAAAATAGAAGGTTACTACATTGTTGTACTTCGTCGACCTCATCACCATCATCTTCTGATCAACAAGCAGAGTTCTCTGCTAGAAAGCTCGATTTCGAAGGAACGTATTACAAGAGTCTTGTTAGAGACAACAATTGGCAAGTGAGGAGAATGGTTGAGACAGAAGAAGAAATGAAGAAAGTTGCCAAAGTTCAAGCTGAAGCATTCCACGAGCCTGTCATTTTGTTCAATGACATGTTCTTCGAATTCTTCCAGGTAATGATTTTACTCAAGAAACACTGTACAAATTCCTTTTCTTGAATAAAATATGATGATTTTTTTAATTTTTAATACATTTTTGGTCAAATTCATGCTGCATACAGGCTGAAGTGCTTTCAGGGCTTCTTTACAGACTTAGGAACTCACCGTCAGACAGGTAAATTAGCAAATAATGCAACCTCTCTCTGCTAGTTGTATGGCATGTTCCATAGAATTCATGGTACTGAAAATTCTGCTAATTCAACGAAAAACAAATTTCTACGATGAACAGGTACGCGTGTTTGGTCGCGGAGCCTTTAACTGATACTGGTAATTCACAGAAAGAGCTTGCAGGAGTAGTTGATGTCACTGTCCAGAGGGAAGAATCTGCTCTTCAACACCTCCCGGGGGCAGAAGAATATCTTTACGTGTCGGGAATTGCTGTACTAAACAAATTCAGGCAAGAATGTCTCTCGAAGTTAATCTAGAATTAACAAAAAGTATAACTATAATGCATGTTTTTGATTTGTTACTGAATGATGTCTAAAAATCACAGAAGGCAAAAGGTTGCCACTACATTGCTAAAAGCCTGTGATATACTTGCTGCAATTTGGGGCTTTAAGTATCTTGTTCTAATGGCCTACAAAGATGATTATGGAGCTCGAAAATTGTATTCTAGTGCGGGTTACAGAGTGGCTTCAGGAGATTCTCCGTGGATGACTACTTGGATTGGTCGAAGGCCGCGTGTTCTTATGACTAAACAGGCTGGTCTTCAATAATATATTCTTGGTTTTCATTTGAGTAGTGTTCAAATTTATCAAATACCTCAAAAGTTTGGTTCTGAAATGAAATGTGGGTATCACATTGTGCACACTGCATCTATGTTCCTACATATATTCTTCATAAACACGCTATTCCTCCAAAATGAGACGAGCTTTTTTCTGTGTTATGCTCGCATTCCAATATGCCATTTATCTCAACATACCTCTTTCTACTCGCCTTTATTCTGACGCTGCCTGAAATCAAAATACGAAAAATTGCACTTATCAGTAAATTAAAAAAACTTCCCCTGCTTTAAACTCGCTCCATTTGAAAAAGAAGTACCTTTGGTAATTCAATTACTAAGACTTCTGCACTAGGAGAGCTTTCTAATATGTGGGACATCAGGTGTGTTGGTATAGTGATCGGGGTTGCATCCTTATGCCTGAATTTCATCGGTGGAGGCTTCACATTTATTGAGAGAAGCTGCTCCTGCAAATTGATTGGCATCAGCGAAATTTAACGGCACAACATGGCCTTCAGACTTACATTGGTTCATGAGTTTGTTCTAAGGTTTAGTAAAAAGATGCACAATTACATTGTTGAATTCATGGTTCAAGTTCATCTAAAACTATGTTAAAAATGCAAATGAAATGGAGCACATATTATACTTGATTCAATAGCTATTCAGCAGAGTACACGTAAATGAATTTCAATATATTACTGCACAAGACAGGAACCGTACCTTAGTAAGACTGAATACCAGAAACTTAGTCTTCGCTCGCTTCAACAATTGTGCAACAGTATCAATGGATGCATTCATCTCTGTGTATTTATCCTCCACCGTGAACTTTATATACCTTAATTTCCGAAATATGGAAGGTATAGGAAATTTTCGAAAATTAGGAATGGAAGATAGAGCCTAGCCACATTTAGAAATACAAAATGTTAGTTATCAGAATTGTTTCTCATAATTTTCCACGGAACTGTAATTGAATTATAATGTTACTCTTTATTAATCGAATACACCACAAAATGGAACTACTAGCAATGGCGGATTAGAACAAAAGAAGTTCTTCGATAAAAAGATCGACTTTCACTTCAGTATTGAAGGGTTCATCAACTGTAAACTTGTTTGTTCAATGAATATTTTACACATCGAAAAACAAACTAGATTTAATAGAATGCCCATATACTTCCATTTCATTTTTAGGCAGTCGAAGCAAGTAAAGAGAAATTTTCAAATACCTCAATCGTCCTCAATGATACGAACAGAGACTTCACATTACATAGCTGGCCAAGCATATAAATTAAACTTTGAGCCGTCCTTCGCCTTCTATGTCTCACATTAACTGTCTTGCATGCAGTCGGATAACATAGATCTGCACAAACTTCATCTAAACACAACAAATCCCCCTTAAAATTCACTCTCAGGATATGACCTTGGAACTTAAAAGAAACAAGTTTAGGTGCAGTCACATTCATCACATATTCATCAAAATGTTCCCAAACACTCCTCCAATACCTAATCTCGAGATTCTTAAGGTTCGGACAATTCACATTCAATGCCTTAAGGTTGTCCCGCTGCCTAATCAAACACTTGTTCAGAATCAACGTCTCAAGATTTGGACACCCTAAGAAAATATCCACATTGTAATTTTCACTCGAAAACACAAAATTTTTCAGAATAAGAACTTTTAATTCCTGCAAAGAGAGTGACTTTGGTAACTCGATATTACAGGAAGTCGCATTATTAAGACGCAAAGTTCTTAGCGATGACGAAGCATTTAACAAGCTAGTCAACGTGATAAGACTATGTTTTGTGTAAGCACGTACGCTGAGATTCTGCACTTTGCGATGTACCGCGTAAGAAATACAGTCGCGAATACAACCTGCGGCCACTTCCTTGTACAAGGAAAGTCGAAACCCAGTCAAATTAGTATCGTCCCTGCAGCCCAAAACATGATCAACTAGTGAAGTAAAATTAAGTCGGGATTTGCCAAAATAGTAAAAATTGAGACTTGGCAATGAAGTCCACAGAAGTCTGTAGCGTTTGGACAGCACTGATGTTTGTACAGCGGTCCTCGTATCAATCAAAGAAAGTATATGAGTCAATATACTGTCGGGTAAACTGCCTAATTTATCAGATTCAAATTCTTCTTGTTTTTCTCTATCCGATGATTCTTGATTTCTCATCCTCTTGTTTTCTCTTCTCTCCATGTTGATCTGGGAATTGGGGTCGTCGAAAATTTAAAAGGGGATTCTAATGGCGAGAGCTGAGGGGAAGTTCTTCCGTTATATTTTTCGATTATTTCTTTTGGGTAATTTTTTAGGGTAAAAATACTTTAGGAATCCCTAACCTTTAATAGATGTGGAAGCATGCCCCCAACCTTCCATTTATGACACATATATTCCCAACTTTTTAACATTGTGATGTAGTACAATTCTATTGTAAATATGATGAAAGTTAGTTATTTATAATATAATTTTTATATTAAGATTTCTAGTTGTAACACATTTTATCTATTTTCTTCTTCTTTTTATTTTAAATTGGATTTATTTTTCTTTATTGATTAGAATATGATTTGCTTTAAATTAGGATTTTAGTTTTATTTCCTTTTAGAATTTTACTTATTTTCCTTATAGTAGCAAAATTATGGAGTAATCTTAACTTTGTATACACATGTTTTGAACATTTTTCAATAATCAATTCAAATACATGCTTTATAGCTTTTAACTTTATTATTATTTCAAAAACTCCAATTCCACACCAAAACTGATATCAGAGTAAGATTTTCCCTTAGCTGATGGCTATTTTATGGCAGTTGTAGTACGCATCCTCGTGGCGATAACTAGAGAATTGCATAATCAACCTTAGTCCGAAATTTGGTACGAATGATGAATTTATTTGAAGATGTAGCTGACAAGAATTTGCAGACTTTAATTGCTATAAATGTTGGTTGCTTTAACAAACCTAGAACACGGCAACAAGTTGCTAAAGAGTTTACTTTAGTCTCAACTAAATTTAAATACATAGAAGTTATCAAAGATTATGCGAAGGTCTATCGAGAAAATATAAAAGAGTTTAATTTAAAGCACAAGAATTTAAGAACATGATGCACTGTCAACAATAAAGTATGAAACATGATAATTAACCACAAGAGTATTGAGAAGTTGGTATCCAAAGCATTGATGAAAACTTCAAATTTAAAGGCTGAAAAATAATTAGCTTGCTATGAAATTTCACAATTTAAAAGGGGACAAGAAGTTCAAATTATGAAAGTACGTAAATTTCACCTTTTTATTGGAAGGTAGTATAAAGATGAGATTATATGTAACACAGGTAGAGATTGGTGATTGTCATGTATTTTGGAAATAACTATGATATTGTAATGTAAACGTCATTTATATAGTTCAAGATAGCAAGTACGTGTTTTGTTGGTATGATAGTAACTACTATTGATCAAAGGCAACATGTTTTTATGATCTACAATGAAATATTCTATGCTATCATATAGCATTATGCATGTTCTTGTACAAATTTATCAAACACCTCAAAATATTGGTTTTGAAATGAAAGGTGGTTATCATGAGGGGAATGTGCAAAAAATCTATCTTTATATATTCTTCATGGGTTATATTTTGATTTCGGGCATATGAGAATATTATTCACAATTTTGTTTAAAGTTATATGAAGATGCACAATTATGTTGTTCATGTTCACCTTCGTTTACGCAAAAAAATGGAAAAAAGGAACCCAAAATTGTACTAGAAGTACTACTCTTTTTATGCATCCTGGCATTTCAATGCCATTTATTCCATGATGCCTCTTTCTTCTCTGTTTTTATCCAATATGCCTGAAATCAAAATATAGGATTTTCACAATAAGCAGTAAATTCATCTACTTCACTTGCTTTTTTCACACTCCCTTCTGGGGTAATTCTACAATGAATTTCGAAAAAGTAATGCCAAGGCATGCTCTATACCTTATGAAAGAGAGAGACTTAATTTTGACTCGCTTTATCAAGTTCTCAACCGTATCAACGGATACAATTTTCTCTTTGTATTTATCATCCATTGTGAACTTTATATCCCTTAAATTTTCAAATATAGAAGGTCATCCAACTCGAAAATTAGGAATGAAATATAGAGCATAGGCACATTCAGATATACAAACTGTTATTTATCAAATTGTTTACCATATTTTGCCATAAAACTCTATTAAATTGTAATCTCTCTTTATTTTGTGAGCATCGAATTACTACAAGATAATGTCAATTCATTTTTCATCTATAATATATTAAATATCACATCAAGTGAGAATCATCTTTGGACGAGTTTAAAACTACTACATTTCAATCATTTATTTTTTTATTTTTCAACATGTAATAAATATTACAAAATCATTCTTATGTATGAATTTCGTGTTATTCATTCTTAATTAATTATCATTAACCTAGAGTTATTATAGATGCATTTCTATTCATATATTTAAGAATTTTAATAAATGTTTAAATTCATGTATTAACAATTAATTCTTATGTACTAAATGTAATATAAAAAAGTTTCTCATTTGTACTATTTTATCATCACAAGAAATTTAAATCATAAAAGTTGACTTTTGAGAATACATCTTCTCCTCTTAAATTTATATCCTAAATTTTATTTTTTTTAGTTTGTTTGAGACTCACCAAATCCTCAAAACAAATTGATATCAAATATTATTTTTAAAACACTTATAAAGTATTTCAAAATAACGTGCAATGCGCGTTGAACTCTAACTGGTATATTAAAAAGCACACAAAAATGGAATCACCAGTAGCCCAATGGTGGATTAGAATAAAAGAATTTGTTCCTTTTTATTTTTATTTTTTCCTCTTTTGCTATAAACTTGAACTCAACAGTTAAATGTTATCTTCAAAAATAAGGGGTCATTCTCTTTGTATTTTAATTTTGAGTTTTGAATTCATTTTGTATTTTATATTCTAAGTGTTCATTTTGAAATTTTTGAAAACGAGTTCTTTTTGTCATTTTCTAAAATTATTTCTCAAAACACTTGCTCCAAAACGCGTTTACATTGTTTTCAATTTTTCCCATTCTCCAAGGAGTCGGAATACGCCCCTCCAGAGCCACGGTCTTCTACCCACAAACCGACCACCACCCACCAGCTAGACCACCAGATCCCAGCATCATTCGAACTCCCTGACTTCCCTCTACAACGTCCACAGATTATTTGGCTGAAGATCAGCTAAAACAACCGTGCCACCACTCACTGTTTCGCCCTATAAACATCGTCTTCGTCAATCTTTTCGATCGCGAACCCCCCCTCCCACCAATCCACTCCTATCAACAAGGTGCATCCAATACTAC
>CAIGRL010059120.1:0-24980 GCA_903798325.1 Fraxinus xanthoxyloides | reverse complement strand
TCATTTTTATACTTATTTTTAACAATATATTTTTTAATAAAATAATATTTTTCATCACATTAATAATTTTTCATTCTTTTTCAACTACACATTCTCTATCAATCTACTATTTCAAAATACATTCTTCCAAAATAATGTGGTCAAACACACTTTAATCTTGTTTTGCACGACTGAGTGCGATGTCTGTCAAATGTAAGCGTAAAGTTGTGAAGAAAATTATACTAATAGCACGATTCTTAATTTATTCGTTTAATTTCGGTAAGGGTCCGTTTGATTGTAAGAATGAAATTTAAGTAGAAAGAAAATGAATTTCAGGTAATTGAATTGCCTAGAACTTGTTTGATTGGAAATTGTCATCAATTATGTTTGATTATTCTAATTTTTTACTTGAAAAATATTGAAAGTTTGAATTTTTTTTTTGTTCGTTTGACCTCGTTTTTTTATGAAAATTGTCCATTAAATGGGTAAGATTTATTACAATTTGGGGATATAATTTGTTCCATTGCCAAAAAAGGGAATTTCCTAGAAAAGCTTTTCCCACCAAAATTGTGGGAAAATTTTTCCTCAAAAACCAAGAAAATTTGAGCATTTGGGTGAAAGATGGAAAATCAATTCAATGGAAAATTTTGTACACTCAAACATGCAAAAATATGGAAAATGAAATTTAATATCCATCGTCCATGGAATTGAAGTGCAATCAAACAGGGTCTAATGGCCTGTTTGATTGCAAGAATAAAATTTGGATGAAAAGAAAATGAATTATAGGAAATTGCCTAGAATTGTTTTCTTGTAAATTGTCAATTAATTGTGTTCGATTAGTATAATTTTTCACGTGAAAAATATTGAAATTTTGGTATTCGTTTGACTTTGTTTTACATGAAAATTGTTCATTAAATAGATAAAATTTGTTATAATTGGGGATATAATTTGTTTCCATTTCCAAAAAAAAGTAGCATAGAATTTTCCTCAAAAATCAAGAAAATGTGAGTATTTGGGTGAAAGATGGAAAATCAATTCTATGAAAAAAATTGTGCAACCAAATATGCAAAAATATGGAAAATGAAATTTAATATCATCTTCCATGGAATTGAAGTGCAATCCCGTTTGATTGCAATAATGAAATTTGGATGAAAAGAAAATGAATTATAGAGAATTGCCTAGAATTGTTTTCTTGTAAATTGTCAATTAATTGTGTCCGATTAGCATAATTTTTCACGTGAAAAATATTGAAATTTTTGGTGTTTGTTTGACTTTATTTTATATGAAAATTGTTTATTAAAGGGATAAAATTTGTTATAATTGGGGATATAATTTGTTTTCATTTCCCAAAAAAAAAAAAAAAAAGATAGCATAGAATTTTCCTCAAAAACCAAGAATATGTGAGCGCGTTGGTGAAAGATAGAAAACCAATTCCATCATTTCTATGGAAAATTGGGGCAATCAAACACGTAAAATGTGGAAAATGGAATTTAATTTTCATCTTCCATGTAATTGAAGTGCAATCAAACATTGCCTAAGATTGTGTTTGATTTGGATGAAAAATATCTCCTAATTTTTTTTATTTGAATAAAACAAAAATATACTTTCCCCAAAAAAAATATTTTCCTTAAAAATAAGGAAAATTAAACATCTTTTCAAAAGTTGAAAAAATATTTTTTCAATGGAAAAAAATAATAATCAAAACACTCAAAAGTAAGATTTTGAGGGAAAAACTGACATTCTACATGGATAATAAATGCAATCAAACGCTAAATTCTCGTTTGAAAAATATTGGTTGAAAATTTTAAATCTTTTATAACGTGTGATTAAAATTAACGATCAATTTGAATCTTAAGTTTTTATTATTATTTTTAAACTTTCTCAAACATGCCCTAAAACTTCAAGTTAAGTGGTATGATTTTATAAACTTTCCCAATTTTAAATAGACTATGCCACATTCGTATGTTTAACTTAATTATGTACTACGGTTTTGATTCGGTCGACGCAAAAATGTCAAAAAAAAAAAAAAAAAAGAAGAAGCATGCTTTCATTAGGACAATATAAGAATCTAACACATTTTGACCAATTACCATAGTCGAGATTGATTGTGCAGATGCAACTACAATAAAACATTAGAGACCAATTTCCTCAATATTTTTAATAAATTGAGGATCAACTTGTTGCATAATAATATTTTGGGTGTGACAAGCAATTTTCCTAGTCAAATTTCCTACAGTAGGTTTTGCACGTCAAGTAATAAGTACAAATATAATTAGTTAATAGATCTCTATCGGTAGGGGAAGATAAAACCACAGTCTGTTGTTTAGTCACTTCATTAAACGTGCAGAATTGGTTGATGCCCGCCTTTAGGTCGTTTCATATTACTTTTGAAAAGTCAAAACGAGTTTTTGTGACTCAAAAGTAACTTTTGGATCTGTTGAGTAATTTTATAAAAATATTTCTTCTAGTTATAAAATTTTTAGAGTAAGTTGGTCTAATGTGATTTACTTTAAAAGTACTTATAGAATAAAAATATTTTTTTAATGACAAAAATTAAGGTAACATCTTCCAAAAACTCTATTTTTAGGAAGCAAAAGCAAAAGTCATGCCAAACAGATGAGTAATACTATTTATCATCATAATGATGAAATATCGGTGATCTATCAATCAATATCCCTCACATTTCTTTCTCTTTCCTCCCCTATCTCTCATAAAAATTGAACGTTATCTCATTATTTAATATAAACTGGCATATGATTAATGTTCTATTATCATAATGATAAATAATATTATTACAAATAGACCCTTATAATGGTACTGGGCGGGGTCTATCAAAGTCCAGCCCAATTGTATCGGATTGGATGGGTTGCTTACGTAATCTGATTATATGGGCCGGGCCCAACAAATCTCAGCCCAATCTCAGCTATAATGGTTCAAGAAGCTACACGGCAACCGCCAACAATCAATTACACAGCATAAACCACCTCAGCAAGCCTACTGTGCCACATTTCGGAACCGAAACCCTAGTGCCATATGCACGGAATTTCGAACATGGGTACGTATTTTCTGTTAGCTTTTGGATAATACGAACCTTCGATCTGTAATTTTCTTATGCTTCTCATTGAATTTCTTGCTAAGTTTTAATTTTCCGCCTTATTTCATTCCGCGAAAATGGAAATTTGTAAAAAAAAATCATTCAGAAATAGTATTTTTTTTTTATTTTTTTTACTGCTATTGGGAAATTTGAGTGGAATTGATTCTGATTGAATTGGGATTCTATTTTGTTTGAATTGTCTAACTCGTGATAGATATTGAGGAGGATATCAAAGCTTTGCAGCTTGATTCAGCTGGTATGGTGTTTATTTTAATTTTTTGCTTTCTATTTTTAATTCTTTACGTATCCGCTGTAGGAAGTTAGTATCGAATATCCAATAGATTAACAATTAAAGTTATACCATAATCATTATCCTAGTACTATGTACTAAATTATTATTTTGATATTGAATTGTTTGCTGTGTATTTTCATATAAAAAATTATCTAGCGCAGACCTTATAGGAGATATTTCCACCCCAATATTAAGTAGTAGTACAAATTGTCCAGAACAGCATTTCCACTTGGTTAACCATAGGATTAATGTGAAGTTTTCAGTTTTGGATTATTGTAGTAGAGCTTGATGAGATGATGTTTTGATTGGTTTGAGGTAGGTCTCTATTCTTTTTTGTTTAATACAAATTCGTCCATGGAGATGCTTGGAATATAATTATAGGTGGACTGTGGATGGGCTGAACTTGTCCGTCAATACTTAGATTTTCACAATCACAATTTATTGTTCGGTCCGGCATTCATATTCACATTTCATTATAGTTCTAAGTCCATAATAGGAAACAGTTGAGTGGAATATAAATCATATAGTGAAATAAACAAACTCTGGAGCTTTAAAATATTTAATTTTAAAGAAGTACAGATTTTGGCCTTCTGGATTAGGGTTATCGAGTTCACAAAACTTCTTTAACTTGCTTGGATTTGAAAATTCCCCCACCGTATCATTTTTACTGATAAGCAAATGGCAGTAAGAGCCTGAATTTATACTCAAAAATGGTTACCTATTCTTTACCTGTGGGAAGATAAAGGTTAAGAGACACATTTTTACTTATTTATTGTCAAAAAGATTTTTCTGGATGGTACACATTCTTGCCAAGTTTGTCTTTACAGACTTCCCGTAGTTTAAAGTTTCAACTTATGTTTACAGTTATCCTGTAAGTACTTTACTCTTAAAACCATAGTTATGTATTACTTATCGTTTTTCATTGCTTATTATTTTTTTATTTCACCATTAAAATAAACTATTCTTCATTTGTATGAATGGCAATTGAGCTCCAGCAGAAGTTAGTGTAATGGCAGAAGATTTGAAACTTGATGAAGTGGAAAGACCTGATGAGGTCGAAGGTCAGTGCATTGTGAACAGTTGAACTTGATATATGATGCTTGTTTCTGATCCTGGAATTGGGTTTTTCTGCTTATAAATCCTTTCTTCACTGCATGTTATTTTAACAATCTGTATGGTCACATAAGAAGGTTGTTGCACTCAATTTTTGTATCATTCCACGTTTTGTTGACTTTTCAACATCTTAAGATCAGCAAGTTAGCTGGTTCATCAAGATACATTAACCAAATATTTTGTAATTAGGAAGGAAAGGTAGATGGCCTTAATATGAAAATGGATTTTTCGGCAGAGAGTAAGAAGGGTCAAGTGTGTGGCAGGTTTTTGCGGTACGCAAGTCATCTGAAATTAAGAATTGCTACAGGCAATTTAATGGTTTGAATTCAGTGGTTTTCTTCGACATAGGCTGCATTGCTTATAATTTTATGAAACCATTTCTGAAGTTACTTGACATCGTTCAACAGACTGGCAAGTTATCTAGCCCATCCCTCGATTGTATCACAATTTAGGTTTTTTGCAACTTGGACTGGGTAACTAGGTCTCCTGATAAGAAAATTTATCTTGCAGAATAGAGCAAGAAGCATCAAGTTCATGTTAGGTTTTTATTGTATAAGGTATTATAATGTCAACAATTGACTACTGTTTATCAGACTGAAAGTTCTTGTGATACAGCGTTTTCTTTTTCTTGAATTTTCATTGTTGAAGATTTGCTCACTGTCCATGTCCTAATGGTCCGAGAGCCAGGAAAACGCACAGATAATGAGCATTGTCTTGTGTTGCTTGTATATTTCTTAAGTACTTTTCAGGTATTTAAGTCTAGGTAGTATGATAGGGATGATTGTGGAGTTGGAGGAAGGTTTGTGGAATATGGCCATGAACTCGTATAAATTACACTGACCTTTTATGTTGTGATCATATTCTCGAAGTTCTCTTTAGTTATATGTATCTCTGAGTGTCACTAGTGTTCATATAGATGTTCTCTGGGCTTTAGCATTTGCATCTTCTCCCGAAAATTAGGGAGTTCTACCTTCATGTTTGGAAATATTTCTCATTCCATCATTTTTATGATATGTTGATTTATTTTTCCCAAATTAAGGAATCTTCTTGTTTACTAGTGTCGCATCTGGTCAAAATGCCAGTAGTAGAACTGAAGAAACATATAATGATTGGTTTGCTTAACCTGACATTGGGATTTTTCATTTATGTTTTCGTTTCCATTGGAAGAATAAAAACGATGAGCAGAAAAATGGCAGTCCTAGGGGAGCCTAATGCTGTCTTTTGTTGATGAGAGGAAAGAAGAGAACAAAATCTGATAATGGCATTCAATATTTTGGTTTGCTTTTGAACTTTATCTGCATCTGTTCACATGGGCAGACATTTTATTAAACTGCTAGTTTTTACCCTTTTTTTGGTTTTGAGCTTCTTCCAAGTTGATGGTTCGTTTATGTTTATATATTTCTTTGGGTAGAAAATGGAAACGAAAAGACATCCTTTCTGAGTATATTTTAATGCATGCCTGGATAAGCATGTGCTATCAATAGAATAAATTGATTTTTTTAGTTAACCCTGGAGAATTTTGTACAATTGGTATAGTAAATGCCAAGATGTTAATCTTGCTGGTGGCTTTAGGTTCCAAAGACCTGGCACATGCAAATTCCAAACCAGCACAAGTTGAACAGAAAGATGTCACAGAAGGTATACTGTTTTTGCTGTATCTGGTGTCTTCTTTGCCTTGACATTGTTAAAAATGAGGCTGTATTATCAATTTGTCTTTCCCATTTGACTACTACATTTTATTGAAATTGCCTCTCTTTTGTACTCCTGGACCAAAATATTCTGCAATTATCTTCTGCATTTTGTTTGTCCCAAAATTTGCCCTTGTTAGCTAAAGTTTGGATATGCTTGTTTATGCTGCTCATTTAAGTTCAATTGGGTCATATTTTTACTGCATAATAAATATTATTGTAGCTGCCTCCAGTAGTAGGGTTAATTCTGAAAAATAAAATAAAACAATTTCTTAGAAAGTGTGAAATTACAAATTTCTTGTTCTGTGTTAATTCCAGAGCAATGTGGAAAGTCAAACCTGAAGTTTAATTTCGGATGAGGGAGTAACAAGTTTAAGGATGCCTATATATTATTTACCTGTTTACCCATCTCTTGTACAACTATCTTAGTCCTGTCTGCATAAAGAATAGAAATTGTTTACCCAACTTTCTTTCCAACTATGCATCTCTGTCATTAGGTCAGTAGTTTATTGTTGTAAAATTTTATTGAGGATCCTTTTAAATAATCAAGGTTTGATTTCCACATGCATTTGCACTTGCCGTAGTTTTTCAAAGTTCTTAGAATTTATTTGGGATAAAGAATTTCGAATTTTGTTTCTCCTTTTGCTTTACGTAGCAAATAGAGGTTTTAAAGTAGCCCCCGTCATGGGTTGGTCTGACTTTGTAAGTGGGCCGTGGACCCACCCCTAGTATTGGCAGGTTGATGGGTTGGCCCGGGGACAAATATATATTCTAGCCCTGACCGCCTATGAAACTGGTTCGAGTCAGGGCCATATATTGGCCAGACTGTGCCTATATGCTACCACCTCAAAACCATGAAAAATGGAAAAAAAAGAGGAAGTAAAGAGAACATAATGTATTAAGGTTCTATTTATGTAGGTGAAGAGATGGTATATGACATGAAATTTGATTCAGATTCTCAAAGCTTTTTTTTTTTTGATGATTATTTGTTTATTTTTTGTATTCAGTTAGAGAAAAGGAAAGCTCAGCACCTGAGGATTTTGAAGTTGAGGTGGAGGGCAATAAAAAGAGACACTTGAATGTTGTATTCATTGGTCACGTCGGTATGTCATTCCTTATAGTCAATAGGCTCATAGCAATATTGACTGGAACTGGGTGCATAATAGTGACCTTTGATATTTTGATGGTCTTCAGGCTTATGTACAATTGATGTTCTACATGTTTGGTTGCATACCTTTGCTTTCAACTTTCAAGAACCATCACCCACCACCACCCAATTGCTTACTTCTCCCCACCCCAAAAAAATAGGTTCAAAAAAGAACAGATAACGGAACAAAAAATAAAGTTGACTTCATTATTTTAATAAAAAATCTCTTAGACCATGATTGGATGTCCTAAAAAATAATTTTAGGCTGTTGATACCATTTCCAAGTTCCTTATCATGAGTAGTATACTTAATCTGATTTTTCAGATGCTGGCAAGTCTACAATTGGAGGGCAAATACTATTTCTCAGTGATCAAGTTGATGACCGAACCATCCAGAAGTACGAGAAAGAAGCAAAAGATAAAAATAGAGAGAGTTGGTAAGTTCTTATTTTCTTCAATATTAAATGATTTGAAATGTCACGTCGGGCTTTCTTTTGCCTTATTTTTAAGTTGTCTCTTCATGTACTGCATCCATAATTTGTGACCATTTCACTTTCTTAATGTTGCATGAGTTACTATACTATGAGATGATGATGTAAATCTGAAAGCTGACTTGCCATTATTACGGGAGTACTTCAATAGGGTGGAACTGCCCATTTAATACCAACTTAACCTGGGAAATTTTTTGATGTACCATAATATTCCCAGCTTTATGAAGGAACCTAAACTCCCTTTTCTGTTCTCTATTGTAGTTGGACATGGGTGCAGGCATATGTTGAAATTTCGGATTAAGACATGTTTACCTTTATTTGTTCTTGCTCCAGTTGAGCTCCAAGGAATTACCTATTCATTTCTTGTCTACATTCATTTAACTTTGGAACTGATGCAGGACAGCGAAAACATGCAAGTTCATATTTTATTGCATCTTTATATCTCGTCTATAGGATTTTGATTTTTTTTTTCGTGGTTAATTAATCCCTTTATGTGGATTGTAATTGCTTATCCGTAGCTTCAATTATTCTGGATGCTCTCCTTGATATTTTCTTAAATTAGGTACATGGCTTACATCATGGACACAAATGAAGAGGAGAGGGTTAAGGTATTCATATGACTTAAATTTTTGTCTTATTTTGCTTCTTTTTTTAGGTTTGTCAAAAAATGCATTTGAATGAATCTGAAGATTTGGATTGTCTACTATTATTTTTATGGTAGGGAATAACAGTTGAAGTTGGAAGAGCTCGTTTCGAAACAGAAACTACAAGATTTACAATTTTGGATGCACCAGTAAACATTTTCTTCTCTATATTTCTTTGTGACATGTTTGTTTGAAGCTAGCTTATTATTTAATTTCATGCCTGGTTTAAAACTGTATTTAGCGCCTTTTTACAATTGAATTTTCAGGGTCACAAAAGTTACGTGCCTAACATGATCAGTGGAGCATCACAAGCTGATATAGGTGTACTAGTAAGTAAACTTGCGATATTTGGATGAAATCCTATGTGACGAACTGATTTTCTGATAGTTTTTTAATTCTTCCTTATGCCGCTATTATGCCCAGGTAATTTCTGCTCGGAAGGGAGAATTTGAAACTGGATATGAGAGAGGTGGACAGACACGTGAACACGTCCAACTTGCAAAGACTTTGGGAGTGTCAAAGCTGCTAGTTGTTGTGAACAAAATGGATGATCCTACTGTGAACTGGTCAAAAGAAAGGTGCTTGTTTGGATGGGATTCTTCTTTCCTCATGGAAGTCATGAAGTTCCTTTTCTTATTATGCTGATACTGTTTCCTATTGCAGATATGATGAGATTGAGTCAAAAATGGTACCATTTCTCAGGTCTTCAGGTTATAATGTGAAGAAAGGTAAACATGAATCTTTCCGGATCTAATTGACTTTTTTTTTTCCTTCTCTGAATGGTGACAATATTTGAGGCAGAATTGAAAAGTATTTGTAATATCCACTCTCTCAACTTCATGTTAATTCATATGAGATATTCATTCTTTATTGTGAGTCGTCATCCTCCACTTGCAATGATGCTTCTCCTCGCCCTTGTTCTCTCTCTTTGAAATTTTTGAAAAAGGCAGAAAACGTAAAAATACCTGTAAACTTTCTAGATTATAATAACATAGTACAAAAAGTTGAGACCAATAAAAATTGCATAGAAAAGGCGACAAGGCAAAAGAGTGATCACACACACACACACACACACCCACCCACCTTGAGTTAATCGAGCTGTAAGTCTTTGCAAATGACTTTCAATGCGCCGGCTGTGAGGCGTTTAATGAAAACTTCACTCAAGGCCTGCCTTGAGGCATATGCCTCACACTATTTTTAAAACCATGTTTATAGCAGGGGAGATTTAGGCCTGGTGTTTATTCACAGTTCCAGGAGATGCACATATTTTGTACTGAAAATAAAAGCTTAAGCCTTTGTGTAACAGTCAAACAACTTGTATTACAGTCTAACACTGTCTCATCATCTGTGTTCCAAATGAACATCAGAGAAATTCGTTGACTTCATTTTTTGTTAACTTCTGACATCTCCTTGTCTGATTGCAATTCTCCTATAATATTTATGCAATGATAGTTGTAAATTAGAGTTTGTGGATATGCTTATGTGCATGTGTGGGGTCTGCACTTGTATTAGCAAACATTTTAATGGGGACTAGTATCTTTTATTCCTGGTCTAAAGCATAAATTTGATTGAAGACAAGCAAAAGATCAAGTCCTGGGATAAAAATTTATGTTGGTATTCAAGAAAAATATAAATGTATTTTTTTTATTATAAAAGAAATTGTATTTATTGGGCAGAATTGAAGTTGATTCTAGTTGCTGTTTGTTTGAAGGATTCTTAATAAATTTGAAGCTATTTAAACATCAGTGAAGCTTTAAAGAGTTTTTGTCTAATGCAAGCAGATGTTTATCCAGTGTCTAGTTTTTCTTTCAAATGAAGCCCTTTTACCGGTTGGAGTTGACTAATCATCCGTTCAATAACCCAACCAATATGAGCCTGCCTGAGACTGTGTCAGAAAGACATGATATTTCTTTTTCCTTTTTATCTGATGGCAATCTGTATATAGAAAATACATCGCATTATTAGGTTCTTGTCTGCTTGATTACCAATTTCTGACTCTTGTTTCTTATATATTATCTCTCATTTCAGATGTTGTGTTTCTTCCTATATCTGGGCTTATGGGGGCAAATATGAAAACAAGAATGGACAAAAGTGTGTGTTCATGGTGGAATGGTCCATGCCTTTTTGAAGCTCTTGATGCCATTGAAGTTCCTATGCGTGATCCTAAAGGTCCATTTAGGTACGAATAACTGTTATTCTGTCTGACTAATTAAGTCTACCCAATGTTTGAGTTCACGATGAATATCCCAAACCTACCACATACCCTGAACATTAATGTATTCTCTATGATTTTCTTTTATCTTTTGAGGATCTGGCTCTCTTCCTTCAGCTAAAATGATGTGACCCACCAAACAACACCACTTGCTTACAAAAGCATCACTCCTTCAACTTAACATAGAGTTCCCCACTTTTGAGAGTATATTTGTCAGATATGATTTAAGTTCTTATACTTCGCTGTGAATGTAAGCATGTATTAGAAATAAGCAACCGTAGAAACTTCTATAAATGGTCATAAAATGTCGGTGTCACTCGATCAAAATTGCTGGGAGAGACAAAAAGGCATCAAGCATTCAAATAGTTGATGGAGTTTTAGAGGGCATATTCCTAAGCTAAATGTGATAGCCACTTCTCATTACAATCAGCCATTCTTGTATCTCATCTAGCCGTAAAATTGGAAGCTAGTATTTGACAGTGATCTTTTTCTTCAACCATAGGAGTTGCTTAAATTTGTTTCACTAAAGTTTCTCTATTAAAAGACGCGTCTAAGAAACTTGAAACATGACCTATGTCATGACTATTAAAACACTAGAGTTGTATAAATCCATTTCCTTGTCCATCTTTGTTTGACCGCTATACAACTTTGCTGGTTGTACTCTCAAGTCTCAACGATGTTGCTTCTGGTCTATTATGTGTAGTATTAAAGTAGGTTTTTCTTCTGAAGATTGCTAAATGCTAAATTTCTGCTATTCCAAGAGTTGACACCTACCTCTGTATTCACCACTATTTCCTATTATTTTAATGCATAGAGTTGTGCATGTTCAAGACCAAATGAATAGTTAATCTTGTCACGCACAATCTCAATTCTGAGTTGCTGAGTGATCTCACTGTAGTCAACTAGAACCATTAATTTATAGAATTCATGGGTGTTCTCTTCAATACTACAGTCCCTTTGATGTGAAGTATGGAACTTTATTCTAACCTATCCTATAATCATCCAACAAAATTGCTATCTCAATTTTGCCTTTGTTGATTAGTAAGTGTTAATCTTCAATATCCCTTGCTAGGTTGTAGCTTTTCCACCATTGCCGGTCAACTCCTTTTGGTTTCAGCTTTACATAAATAATCTTTTGCTCTTCTAGATTGACTCCTGTACAAATTAACTCTTCAAGCTTGTTTCCTGATCAAGGAAGTCTTCTACTTCATTCTTCTATGGAAGTCTTAACTCCAACTCAGATTCTTGAATTGAGATCTGCCAGTATTGGCACAAGCTCCAGGAATGATATGGAAAGGGTTAACATTCTTCCTTAAAACATAATACTCATCCCTGAAACCTCTTTTTAGGTCCAGGAGGTCGTAATTGCCTTCCGTTACCTTTGTTTGACTTCCACACAATGTCCACGCAAGTTTTACTTCTCTTGCTTGAGGTGCTTTATTTCCTTTTCATTTTTAGAGCTTGGGTCAACTTAGGGAATTCTAGGCCTTCTTATAGACATGTTAAATTAGGATCAATCACTGCTCTGATACCATGATGCCAGAATTGATGAGGGTACATGCTTTACCCAAAAAATGCTAAAAGAGATTGAAGAAACAGAGCTTTAGTGGAGATCGAAGTAAAAACTAGGAATCTAACGCTTTACACTTACATATCATACCAGAATTTCCTAAATTGGAAATTTAGGTTCTTCAATTGTTATTTTTCTTGAATAATTAGGCCTAGTTAAGCTTCACTTTTTTAAGATTTTTATTCACTTGGAAAATAAAGTCAAAAACCTTGTAGCAAGGAAACTTAGATCACTAGGACAAGTCTTAATTCTTGTTGGAAACCTAAAACTACTTTAGGGCACCACATATATCTAATCAATTACCACTTCAATTTTAAGTCTAGTAAGAATAAGAATACTAGTTTCAGAATGATTTGGAAAAAAATTAACTTTTGTCCCTGCATCAATATATTTTTTGTCAATAACTTTTTTTGCAAATAGCATACATAGTTGTAAGGAATTCGTTATATCATTCTTCTGGATGCCTTGCATTCTGGAACACTGTTATAATTTCATTGTGCAGATTAAAAATAAGCAGGGAATCCTTTGGCCCTTCTATTTATTTGGGATAAGTCTTGCGCTTATTTGTACCGTAAATAAAATGGAAAGAGAATTTACTATCACACTGTCGTTAGTTCTGTCTGCGTTGTCTAAATTTGTCAAATAGAACTTGCATTTTGTTTAGCTGTGGGAAAATGGAACTTACATTTCTTTTGTTTGTTATGAAGAAAGCAGTAAATTATTGGCTTTATCTCTTGATTTCCTTCGGAACAGAAGAGCTTCTATTCTTCTGTATGCATAATTTTGTTCTCTTTTTCGGTAGACTTCCTATTATTGATAAATTCAAAGACATGGGAACTGTTGTTATGGGCAAAGTAGAATCTGGTAGCATTCGCGAGGGTGACTCTATGCTTATCATGCCGAATAAGGTGCTTTATCTGTTTTCTTGATCTTTTGTCAATATACGCATTACTAGCTTGAAAAAAATTCGCAGGATAAGTTCGGTAAATTTATCTTCAGGTCCATGTGAAAGTTCTTGCCATTTTCCGCGATGAAGATAGAGTCAGGCTTGCATGTCCTGGTGAAAACTTGCGAGTCAGGGTATCTGGGATCGAGGAAGAGGATATCCTATCCGGTTTCGTTCTATCTAGCATCTGTACGGGTTTATTCCTCTATTTTTAATATGTCATAATAAATTTTCTGCTTTGATTTACTGTAGCACGGTTATGTTTTAGATTGTTTTGAGAACCAATTAGCCCAAAATCAGATTTTTAGTAGATTTTGATAAAAGTTGATGGAATGTGTGGTTAAAAATAACTGTCGACTTTGACTTAGATTTTAATTGAACAAACAGGCGCTTAATATAATTACACCCTTGCACATTGGATTGAGATTGAATGTAGTTTTGGATATCACAGCTTACTGTCACTGGAGACATAAAGAAACCTATTGAATCGAAATCATTTGATTTTGTCTTCAGTCTAGTTGTTAAGTTGAAAACTACCTCTCTTCTAATTCAATTCTTGAAAGAACAAAGCACACTGAAGTAGAATGGCAATTATCTGGGGTTTACTTGAATGGTGTTATTTCACAGAATGGTACAGTGGTACTGATTCTTTTAACTTGTTTATTCATTCACTAAAATATGATATGCAATTTAACGGCTGTCACCAAAAAAGGCTGATATCCTTAAACAAAAAGAAGGGAACATGTTTTAAGAACACTTGAGTGTTCTAAAATGAGCTATTTCTTTTTTGATAATTAACGTTATTTTGTATCTGCAGCAAAACCGATAGCTGCTGTTTCCGAGTTTGTCGCCCAGTTGCAGATTCTAGAGTTGCTTGACAATGTATGTATTTCATTTTGGTTTTTCTTCTTTCATTTTCTTTAAATTACATACGCTCAGTTTTTCTTTCAATATATATGTGTGAAATAACACAACATACGCAAGTTAGAACGTCAATTTTTTTTTTTTGTGGGGGGGGTTGGTTTTTGGAAGTGGAGTGTTTTCTCATATAAACCATAATAATGGAAAAATGCTAATGAAATGTTCCTGTCATGTCAGGCAATTTTTACTGCTGGGTATAAGGCAGTTTTACACATCCATGCAGTTGTTGAGGAATGTGAGATTGTTGAGTTGAAGCAGCAGATTGATCCAAAAACAAAAAAGCCTATGAAAAAGAAACCTCTTTTTGTCAAAAACGGCGCAGTAGTTGTATGCCGCATTCAGGTCAGCTGCATTATTATTGGTTAATTGTCTTAATTTTTCAGGTAATACTTATGTGCAAAAGTAGCTTGTTCTACCATGTAAGCACGTTACATGATTGTCTAGCACGTGGTAAAATTCCGAAAAAGCTAAATTTCTATTCGAATATCATTCTGTGTTCATGCTTGCTCTGGCTCATGTTGATATGAAGATCCTTTAGTTAAATTTTACTTACAGGTAAATAACTTGATATGCGTTGAGAACTTCTCTGATTTTCCCCAGCTAGGCCGATTCACCCTTCGCACTGAAGGTCAGAAAATATTTTCAATTGTTCTAGTAGTATTTTTCTCCTTTCCTTAACTTCAAATGAAATTATTGAGACTTCCATTGTTGTCAGGGAAAACTGTTGCTATGGGTAAAGTAACTGAACTTCCTACTGCAAGTGATGGCATGTAAACATTTTTGTCATTAGAGGTGAGTTCTTGTCTTAGTTTTCTTGTCAAATTATACATGGTCTGTAGTTCTATATTTATTGCTTCCTCTAATCAAGCGATAAATATACTGGATTGATACCTTTATGGCACTTGAGCTATAATTCCTTGGATTGGACACCTGTAACTTGTAATTTGAGTAATTAATATGATGAATCTAATTGTCCCGTCTGCTGTTGCTAATAATTATTGAGTACTCAGAAACTCATCTTTGTGTCCCATAATATCCTTTGGCTTTTACTGCTTATAAGCTCTTAAGGGTGTTTAATTTTACTTATAAGCCCAAGGGAAAGCATTTCAATTGTGTTGAGAACCTCTTTGAGTATGGCTGGAAATCAAGCCTTTGTCTTTTCTACTTAGCTTATAGGCCCTTTCAATTTGTTGAATGAGCTCCGAAAACTTATATGCTATAACGAGAGAGAAGCTTTTGGTGCTTATGAGTTTTCTCTCTTCAAATAATTTGGATGGGTTTCTTAACTTGATGACTTGGAAATAACATTACCAACTGCGTTTTGCTTTGAGGTTAAATTCATACCTCTTCATGTGAAATTTGAAACAAATGTGCTTGGGTGTTATATATGTCATGAGCTGAAGCTTTTGGTGATGTTTATGGGTAATCAGAGTTGACCTAACGAAATACCAGAATTTGAAGTCAGAATTCTCCCAAGAAAATTGAAGTTTATAATTTGTTTGTGCAAAAAGGTTCAAGACTTCATATTACCCAGGACATGGTTTGTCAAATAAAAAATGTCTAAACCATACGAGGTGAAATTATTTCGTTCTTGTATTGTAATGAAAATCTGAAGGTCTAGATAAATTGATGCAATCCTGAAAATTAAACTGATCTAATTCCTTCATTCCAGTCTCAAAATAGGCTGTTGCAAGAGTCAAAAACTCCTTTTTGACTTGAAGGGTAGTTATCTGCAGGTTGAGGGGTCTTTAGTTAGTGTAGATTTCCTCATTGGGCATGAAAATAAGCTACTTGATATGGCTGTCAACAATCTTTAGACTCGCATTTAGTTAAAAAGAATAAACTGTTCGGTATATCAGTTTTTAATAATGCTGTCTATCAAAAAGGCTGCATCTGGACACTTTGCACATTGCTTATATATGGGAGGAGTTTGATGCTTTTTTCTGTGCTTGCATATTGTTCTGTTGTGAAATGGTTAAGAACTCTTGGTGTTTGTTTCTCTTGTTTGTGTGTGATGCGAGCAACAAATATCGTTTTGCAGGTAAGTTGAGTCAACAATGAAGACCTATCTACTCATCCAAGCAGTAGAAGGGGGTTTGCAAGTGGCAGATTGATTTTTGATATAATGCTGTACCTTTTCTAATGCACATTATTTGAGGTGTCCGTGAGTTTTGAGGGTACGCGATAAGTTATAGCTTTGTTGAAATTTTTCCTCAACGGTGTCAACGTAGGACTCCGAGTCCTCTTTTCATACCCAAATTATATTTATTGTAAAATTATTACATTTATGAAGTCATTTGGTGAAACAGGACCATCAAATATCGTATTTCTCGAGTTACCTTTTTAATGTTAGAAATTTCGCACATTGAAAAAATAGATGTAGAAAATCTGCACAAGAATGGATCTAATAGCTTTATGGTTAAGAGGTATAGGATTCCTTTGGTAGGATTTGGAACTGAGGCACAGTACATACTTCGGTTGAACAATGGGAGAAGGATTCGTGAATCTTGAATATTGGGTAGAAGTTGGAAGTTCTACATGGAGCAAGGACGTGACAACAAATTTAGGCAGTTGATCTTCAACACTAGTATACCCTAGTGGTGGATGCCCCGTTTGGCGTGATATAAAAAATTTATAAAAATTTAAGTTAAGAGTTAACAATTGATTTTTATAATAAATTTTATGTGATGCACAACTTTTCAATTATATATTTTTTGAATCAAAGTTTACCAAGAATCTGGGGATAAATTATGCAAATGTAATAAAAGGTCGTAAAACATTAGATGCTCTCTCTCTCTCTCTCTCTCTCTCTCTCTCGGAGCAGTCACCTTATAAAAACTGCAGACGGGCTACAAAGGTCAACTGTTTCTTAATTAATTTATTAATAATAATAAAAAAATGAAGAAGGTTCCATCCATCTTTACACCTCAACCCAAACCCGAGTACATGTTACATATTCTTGCGTCAACTGGAAGCAGGTATCAACAGAATCATGCAAATGCAAAAATTTCTACACGCAGGGACAGATTTGTTTACACGTCCCATTCTAATGCTTAAAAGTAATTAGAGCAGGTAAAGAAGAAAACATATATAAATGCATATTTTCCCCCCCTTTTCGGGTTTCTGTTATCTCAAGAAAATATATAAATTTGTGCATGTTTGATACTAAGAAATGACTTTTCTTCATTTTATATCACTACCTAACTGAATAATTTAAGTCATCAAAGTTTCTAGTCGGTCGAGGTTTAGCGTGTACACTTACCCTTTTATTAATAATGGAGGAAGGACGTAGAGCCGAACTTCCGAAGGCTAACGATCTTTCAATCGACTTATAGTAACTATCTCGAGATGTGATTTTCTTTACCCACTAATGAAAAATCATTACACTTTACGAAAAAAGGATAATCTTCCATCACACTATCTTATTTCGTGTCATGGGCATAAACTTTGTTTGCTCGTTCGGTATGGTATATTATATCACTGTTCATTACACTATCGAGTCGACTAGAGCTTACCAAACATGTCTCTGTCTTACGCTAGAGAATTCTATTGCTGATTATTTCAAGTATCAATTCTGTAATGACTTCAGTTGATCCTTTCAAGGCTATACTGTCAATTAACAACCACTACTACCTAAACAATATAATTTAGGGTAATGATTGTCAACTGTCATCAGCAAATTAATCATTAAAAATATTAAGCAAATTAAAGTGAACACATGCATTAAAAAAATAAAAAATAAAATTAGGTAGCTTCGATTAATAGATTTCTTCATATTGACTTTTGAGTGAAAAGTAGGTGCATTTTAAGCTAAGTAGTGGCACTTTTAAGTGCATTTTTTTCATCAAAGTGGGCAATATCTGCTTAAATTATAAGTAAAGATGTATGATCCCATATTTTCAAAAAGCTTTAGCAAATATGAGCGCAAAAGATTTGGATTTTGTGCATTCTTCATAAGCTTGATTGTTGCATTGAGCATTTGCTCGCCTCGTTTACATCCCTTATCGATCAGTAAGTCATTTTTGGATAGTTGACAGCGTGTTGTAATGCTAGACATTGGCTATAGACAGTACGATGAACAAGTTTTCGACTTTTCTATTTGTTCTTTGTACCGTCAAGTGCTTGTACAGCTCGACCATATTACTCATTTGAGAATTTGGCTCCTTGTTGCAGTTGGTGATGCTGTGAATTTGCAGTTGTCAATTGATGCCATTCAGGACAAGCTTGAATTTAATAATACAAGTGAGATTTCCCAGCCAACAGGTATAATGCTTGCTAAAAGTTACATTTCCTAGGATGCAGAAAGGCCTTTTGATGCAGGAATATAGTTTCAAATTCTTCCCTTTTCATTGCAGTTGATAATGCTGCATTGCAAGCGACTACGATAAAAGCTGCTCGAGATCTTGTTATAGTTAACCACACGAGTGAAAGCTCCAGACCAACAGGTAAAATTTGACTAAAGAGGTGATTTTTTTATTTTATTTTTTTATTTTTATCATCAGTACTCGATAATAATAGAGGAGGAAAATCATACTTATTGTACTGATGAGTATGGTCTGATGATAATAAAAGTCCTTTTGATAAAGAGAACTCAGTTTGTATTTTTTTCACTTCTATTACAGTTGAAAATGCTGCGAATTTGTCTATCGTCGAGACTGTTCCAAATGAGCTAATAGTTAACAACACGATAGAAAGCTTCCGGCCAACAGGTACTCGTGCTAGTAAGTACTGATACGTTAGCTTGCTGAAAAGCCATCAGTTTCTCACTTTGAATTCTGAACTCAGTTTCTCATTTTGCAGCAATTGAAAAGATGAAAATTGAGCCAATATGCAGTATTTTAAAACCAATGGCAGACTATTGTGAAATGGAAGGGGACGTGAGGATTCAAGCGAATTCTTCCACTGTGTTTTTGGTCAAGTCTGGTATAAACGTCTCGGATGGAAACAATTCTTGGCGTGTTCAACCTTACGCAAGAAAGGCGAATTTAGGTGCAATGAAGTTTGTTAAGAACTGGACAGTGACGTTAGTGAATAATAAGGATGACATTCCAATGTGTACAAAAAATCATAGTTTTCCAGCCATCCTTTTCTCAGTTGGAGGATACACAGGTAACCATTTCCATGATATCTCAGATTTGGTGATTCCAGTATATTCGACATCGTTGAGGTTCAAAAGGGACGTACATTTTCTTACGACTGATACAAAACCGTGGTGGGTATCAAAATTCCGAGGATTGTTTAACAAACTATCCCGACATGAGATCATCGACATAGACAAAGAAAAAGAAGTCCATTGCTATACAAAAGTCGTCGTTGGCCTTAAATCTCACAAAGAGCTTATAATCAATCCATCAAAATCTCGAAACAATGAATTGTCGATGCACAATTTCAGACAGTTCCTTAGAAAAACTTACTCACTCGAGAGAGCAAAGGCGATCGAGTTGAAGAAGGGGGAGAAGAAAAGGCCTCGTTTGATGATGATATCGAGGAAAAGGACTCGTTTCGTAACAAACGACGCTGAAATAACTCAAATGGCTAGCAAAATGGGATTCGAAGTTATTGTGGATGAGGCTGATCATTCGACAAACCTTTCAAGATTTGCACAAATTGTGAATTCTTGTGATGTACTAATGGGAATTCATGGAGCTGGATTAACAAACATGATTTTTCTCCCAGATAACGCGGTTTTAATACAAATAATTCCATTAGGAGGCATTGATGGATTTGCTAGAACAGACTTTGGAGAACCATCTGATGGTATGAACTTAAAATACTTGGAATACAAGATTAAGATTAAAGAGAGTTCCTTGAGTAAACAGTATCCGTTGGATCATCCAGTTATTAAAGATCCAAGATCTGTCCATATCAAGGGTTGGGAAGTTCTTAGGAAAACATATTTGGATCAGCAAAATGTGACAATTGATTTGCATAGGTTTAGAGGAACATTGGCTAAAGCTATGAAGATTTTGCATCATTAGCTTGACTTTCATGTTTTGTACTTATTTATGTTCATTTTTATGTATTCTTTTCAATTATCTATTCATGTGGGAAAGAGCTGGTTTTGTAATCTTGGTTTCCCATTCCACCCCCACCAAACCTTATTTGTTACTTCTTATATCAACTCGAAAACAATAAAGGGTGAAGGATCAAATGATCAAGTTGGGTTCAAATGAGTTTGAATGAGGGTGGGTCCAGTGGCCTAGAGGCTAGAGCCCCTGTAGGTCATGTTGGGGCTCATTTTTTTATGAGACGAGCTTGTTCAGTTCAACTTGTCAAAACTTATGTTATGAAATGATCCTTTTTACACCTTTGTATAGTTCAAATGTTGGAAGATAATTTTGTCCCTTGATTATTTGGAAAGTTGGTAAAATATACAAGTTTGGAGTGGGACTCGGTTTAAATATCTCAATCGTTACTAAAGTTTCTTAAATGATTTCAAGTTATCATTGAACTTTAAAAGTTTTCAAGTGGACACCGATTTTCTTAAAATATTTCTAGGTTGTTATTGATCTTTAAAAAATTTCAGAGCTGCAACCGAACTTAATCAAAATGTTATTTCATAAGTTGCTCGCTCTTTTGAAAATTAACAGAGTTGATAAAATGGAAAGAGGAATTTTCACACATGGCATGCTTCGAAATTAGTATATGCCACATCATCGAAATTAGTATATGCGAGTGACATGCGTTTACAAAAAAGTGAGTGACGAGTGACATATAGGATAACAATACTTTAGTAAGTTAATCGGCAAATCAGAAAACTTTTAAAAATTTAACGACAGCTGAAAAATATTTGAGAACGTTTAGTACAACTAAGATATTTAACCCTAGGAGCGTAATGAAAGTTTTGAAATTTAAAAGGTCAAAAATATTGATAAGAGGATCATATTCTTAATTCATGAAAGTTCAAGACTGCTATTACAAATTTCTCTATTTTCAATTGTGAAAAAATCTCTCTCCACACCGACACTGCACAAAAACACGCTTTCTGAAAGAATTTAATTGGTGAAAATAAAGATAACAAAGATTTGCTCAAGTCAGCAATTTATTTGTGGAATACTTCTTTTTATTTAATTTATGAAGTTTTTATAAAGAATCTTTGAAGAATGATTTGATAGAAATGGGTAGTTGAAATGAATAGTAATTATTTTTCTCAATAAATATTTGATTTTGACCTTAAAATTGTAATGAGATGATAATGAAATCCAAACAAGCAATAAGTGTAAGAAATTGATTTATAGACTTTAACTCAACGAGATTTCGTATGTACATGAAATATATATAAACTAAAGAGATGAACAATTAGCATCACAATTTATCGACTTTGGCAAAGGGCGTGGTCGATTTTACGAAGGAAAATAATAATATTTTTTAAAATTTTAAGCACAAATTTAAATTTGACAGAAAACATGAAAGAAAACCTTTTTCATTTTTAAAAAATTTCTTTATAAATAGAATTTTCATAAATTTCGAAGTATATTTGTGCAAAGAAACGATATATTAAAGAAGAGAGACATGCCTTAAATTTTTCCGATTTTCATATGATTTAACATTTGTCAAAATTCTTGGTAGTCGGCAATGTTTCATTCATTATTTAATCTAATCAGTATATCATAGTCATACCAAGCCTTCTATCTGAAATTTAAATGAAAACTTTGGTTAGGGAAATATACACATGAAGTCAACATTTTTGACCGAAATCAAACCTTTCGAACCAAAACCAAAATCAAACCATAACCAAAGGTTTCAGTTCGGGTTTTTAAAAAAAAGAAGATCTAGAATCAAGAAAATCGATCAAATCTCGAACGATATTTGAATCGGAATTGTGGTATCCAACTCTGAAATCGAATTTGTCATTTTATATAATTTTTTTTTTTTTTAATTCTTACAATCTATTCATCCAAACTAAATGATCTAATCTAACAAGTAGCAAGTTTGTAAAGACCAAAGAAATAAATAGTTGCAAGATCCAATTAGTAAGTACAATAATCAATTAGATTAATTTAGTTGAATAATCGAAACATATCATTTAGTTTGTAGTTATTTTTGATCACACGTTACACGCTGCTCGCTCCAAGGACCCTTCTTGAGGTGTTGCGCATAAAGCCGCGCTCAAAATTGTATACTATATGGTAGATTATTTGCAGTGGATTAAAAAAGTATAAAATATGTATTCGATAATGTTTTATATCTTTTTGATATTTAAGCGATATTTATATTGTTGGCTAATGATATTTTTTTTCCTTAAAAATGATATAGATAGACCTAATAAGTGCGTTTTACACACTTATTTCACGCCACGAACACAAACAATTGTTGGCAAATATGTTGAAAAACAACTTAATTCTATGAAATTGTATTTTGGAAGACAATGTGATGAATCTGACAGAAATTATGAGAAACAAAGTGAAAAATGACAAAAAGGAAAAAAAAATCCAAAGTTCAGGGACCTAGTTGCAAATTATCGAAAGATGACTCGGAGAAAGAATCGAGAATGTGAAGACGGCTATGTCGAATTGAGTTAGAGAATGAAGTATTGATTGAAGAGGAAACATGAAAGAGATCGAGAAATGAAAAATGGAATTTGCGGACCAAAACGCAAGTTTCATTGATTGGATATATCTATGCGGTCGCACCTATTCAACAACAAAAAAAAAAAAAGACACTATTTTTGTTCTACTATGGGGTCACATAGTATAAATTTTTGACGAAATTTCTGATTTCATTTTTGGAATCAAATACCTATGGAAACAAATCTTGGAATGCATATAAAATCTCTAGAGCCGTTGAGAACGAGGTGAGGAGATTCATAAAGGTTTTAAGAGAAGAAACAAGGAAAGAACAAGGAGAGCAGCATTACGAAGCGAAGATTAAATTCAAGAATCGAATTGGTGATGTCGTTTTTCATTTATTTTTCTAATTTTCTTCATTCTACCATGCTAGGCTAGTTTAATTTAGTACTAGGGTTAGATGAACTATATAATATGATTCCTAATTTTCATTTTACAATTCTTGACATCGAAAACACTTTTGGATATTTGAATAATTTATATGAATTTCTCTTCTTCATAATTATTGTATACGTAATTGTGAGTTTGATAACGTATTTCATGCATTCGAAAGAAGGGAAACATGTTCGACGCGGTATAAATCATCAAAGGGTCCGATAGGGGATATAAATATATTGCTGTGCCCTATGTGAATATTTAAATACTCATAAAAATACATGCATTCTTGTATGTTCGTATCTGTCATAGAAATATAGTCTGTACGCATTTTGGAATATTTTTAACTTTATTCGAGAGAGACTGTTAAATAATTTAGGAGCATTAATTCTTCAACATTTCAATTGTGTGTCAAGGTGTAAAATTAGGTTAAAGAAAATTATTAGATATGGATTCGAGAACCTAGCACATTCATCGTACATTCGGAAACTTTAAATTACATTCAAAGCTATTCGCATTTAGTTTAGTTAAACCATTCATCCTTGCATAATTAGATTAATTTAGTTATAATTTCGTTACAAAAATACTTAGATTTTATTGTTTCGGTTAAATTCAGGGTAATTAGAATTAGAATTAAATTAATCAATTTTCGTGAGACGATACACGACCTCAAAAAGTCCACTTTATTACTTGTTAACGAACCGTAAACTTGCGGCGTATTTTTATTCGAAATATATTTTCGTGACAAGACCTCGAACTCAAATTAGAACCGACAGTTTGGATTTGGGATCGCGTCTCGTAATTAAGTGGACCCGAGTCGTTCCATTTACAAAATAATGGAAGTGTAATGGATATTTTTGAATATTGAAATACTCGAATCGATTCGCCTAATGCCTAGAACTAACCACACATCAAAATTACTACTAATTTATTATTCACATTTTTCGTGAAATACATTTCTATCTTATTATAATCTCCTTGTAAGTTATCGATTTTATTAAAGAACATTTGTTCAAGAATAAGAAGACAAATGATCATAATTTAAGTGACTCGAGAATTTATCCAATCTATTTTAACATTATCCAAAAACATTTTTTTCGATTAGAAGAGTTGCCTTTTTTTATTTTTATTTTTTTTTCGCGTGTAACTTAGCATTCAATTAAACTGGCTTAAATTAACTAAGGCAAATTTTCTTTATATTAAACTTTGACGAAACTATTTTGCAGTAATTATAAGTGAAACTCCTCTCTCACTTTCATTGGGAAAAAAAAATAAAAAAAAATCTCTTATCCAAATAAGTAGCTTACTTGTTTACCAAGACGTATTGGGCTATACAACCAAAAATAGCAAACCATGTTCCGAAGTTTTTTGCAAAGTTTAGCTCATCATGTCTGGGCCCCATAATAAAAAAAAATGCTTTTTTTTTCTTTCTTATTTTAAACTATACATTCTCCAATAAAATAATATCATACGAAACTCAAAATTTTACTTTATATTTTAACTACACATTTTTCAAAAAATCACTATTCCCAAATACATTTTTTTTTTTTTTTCAAAATCTATTTCTAATGGAGTCCAAAGGACTAGACAAAATTTTCGAATAGAACCGACCGAACTGGACTCAAATCGAACCGAACGATTTTTCTTAAATTAAATACCCATACGAATAAAGAACCGAATATCCCTAATTTTTTTTTTATCTTAAATAAGCCAAACTGTTTTTTTTTTAAAATAAATTTGCTAACTAATTAATTTATCTCAATCCCAAAATATGATTTTCCTATTTTTAATTTTCAACCCAAGTCCGATTAATCAAATTGACTTACATTTTACCTAAATCTCTTATTCCAACGTAATGTCGTTTATGTATGGAGAAATCAAATTGGAAGCCTCTCCTCTCTTTATTATTGTTAACTTACTATTTTCCTCTTCCTGTGATTTT